>LATX02000175.1:600000-845985 GCA_001466705.2 Moniliophthora roreri
GGACACCACCAGCGATTGCTGCACTACACTGTAGTAATGCAATCTGTAAAATCGCTTCAATTCATGTCCTTCAGACTCGGTATAAGGAAACATACGATGGCGATTACTCCGGCGACGATTCTACCAGCTACAGACCTGGAGAAGGACATTATTCGATGCGCATAGAACAACTGTGCAAGGACGCTGACTATCATGCAAAACAGAATCAGATTCGTTCCAGAAACGCAACTGCATGTACACACCTATTCCGCTCAACACCGGACCTGTAAACCAGGTAAAGTGGATATCATCGAAGACTATCAAGTTGCCGTAGTTCCTGGCGAAGATATCGAACCCGTCATGTGTAATAAGAATGGCTTGGAGAGTTTCTAAAGTGAACATGAGGTAAACGATGGCTTTCAGGAATTTAGGATCGAGTGGGAAAGCCTGGTAGTACCGATCTGAGGTCTAGTTAAGTTTCTAGTGTTCCAGTATGAGCAATTTGTAAAAACGAACACAGTTGAAGGCAAAGGATCCCGTAGAAGAACCAAATGAGAAAATAAGCAAGAAGCTAGAGGGACATTTTTTTCAGCCATGTCAAGGGAAAAACGTTGCACAATAACTCACCACCGGCCCGGCACTAATCGGATGGCAGAGACGTTTAATGAATGAAGGAATTGACCACGTTGAACTCACTTTGCACCAATATCTGGAGGGATGGGTACTATGGGTCCATCCATGCTGGTAATGAGGGATAGGTCGAAAACGAGGCTCTCCCGAGGCTTGGGTTCTTTATGTCGGCGTTTGGAGAGACAGCCGACGAGCGCTGAGTGGAGTCTATATCACCATTTAGATATGAGTACGGAATCCTCGCAATTGATTCCATGTGTCTTCATCCTAGGTCGATAAGTTTTCGAGTTTCCTCCTCCGCCACGGTCGGAATGCTTGTCGGAGATTTGGGAGCCAAACCAAGGATTGATTGCTTATACATATGAGTATCCTTGATTTGTTTCGCAAGTTTCTTCAAAAGGTGTTGCAGTCGAAAACCGAGACCAAGCGAAAGGAGTCAGAAAACGAGGGTAGAATTCAGGGCTGCTTTCTTCAAGTGGAGCTTACATAAGTGTAAGCGCCCAATTTCCTTCTTTTCATCTAGCTGCCCCAAATCTTTCCATTCAAAGATATATGCTTTAGGTGACTTGTAATATGCTCTTGAGATGCCCAGAAATACATAGGTCCATGTATCCGGGCTCAATGCCAAATGATTATCTCCTGCCCCCTTTGCTTCTTCCAATTCCTCGCGAGAATATGCGTACTATTCTAGCATCTGTCTCTCAAATCATTCAGAGCATCTTGAGTTCGGCGAATAATGCTGTGAAAGTTTGATTAAGCTCCGTCTTCCATAGAAATGGACATTGACCTGAGCTAAGTATGCTTGGCGGTAGTAAATAAACGGCGCGTCTGGCACGAGCTCAAGGCCTCAATTGTCTGGGCGTTTTCAATTCTTCCATGCTCACCGTGTCCCCCGACTAAGTACCTCACCCGATAGATTTATCGCACACAATCAAAATGTACAATTCTTGGGTAGAATATCATCATAGACACTGTAAAGGACCCAAAAGAGTGTCTGAAACACCGTTTCGATGGGAAACAAAAAGTCGAACCTAGTGCCCATTTCAGGCTCCTCAGCACCAAACTAGGCTGAACCCGGTTGAGGGATGCCAGGGGCGAGATTCACAACATAATATTCTAAAAATCCGCTCGCGGCAGTTACGCACTTCCGCTTGAAGCTTACACTACGTAGTTCCGCTGGCCAGCTACATTTCTGCTTAAAAGCATTACATACCAGAATGAGAATAGTACTTGGCGAGTAGGTGGTGTTGAAAATGAGAATGGGAGACCATGAGATGATCAAACTGGCAATTCCGGCCTGACTGCACCGAAGAATTTTTGACATTATCAGCCTCGACAATCTACGTATCCCATGGGCTAAGAAGCATCAAATCTTGACATCGAAAACCGTCCGCAATACATGATCCTGTTTCCGCTTCGTATGTTTGATGAAACCCAAATAATCCAGCTCATGTACTGCCCGAATAAACCTAGCCTGAACCTGCATTTTCCACTGTCCCTCGTCTAAGCCATCTTCCTCATCCTCCTTCGCCTTCTGCTTCTCTTTTCTCGGAGAAACACTTTTCCTCTTGCGAGGAGAGCCAGGTGTCGTGGCGGTTACTCTTTCGGCCAATAGCTCCCGTCTCCGCTTCTCTTCGAGCTTCTCGCGCTGCGTTTCCAGGACCACGTGGAAGGACTCGAACCAGTCATATACGTTGATCATCTTCCCGCTGTCGAGGTAGCGGTCAAAAAGGATGCTTGTGTCGGGTCGTTCCCAGAGCTCGTCTTTAGGAGAATGTTCGGTATCGGGCAGTGTGATAAAGTCTTTGGGGCGCAGAAGACCAGAGATAATCGATGCACGGACAGAGGGGTTGATTATCTGACAGACATAGGAATCAGATCAGACGACACTGGAAGAGGCCTGAGCACATACCTCGGAAGGGAATGGTGAATCCCCAGTATACCAAATCTGCCAAAGGTCAGTATCGTTGAGGGCATTGCGCAGCTGTGCACTGTACGAGAGGTCAATATAAAAGATCGTCCTGCGAAAATGCCAGAAACCTACTCAATGAAGCCTAACAGACGTTTCGCAAATTCGTCCGACTTCTCAGGAAGAGTCGAGCACAGATCATCTATGATTGTGTTTCGTCCCTGTGTTTCAGGAGGAAGTTTATCGCAAAAGACTTCGAGTTCTGCCCCGAAAGCCTCCAGTTCAGCAGACTTCAGTTTGCTAAACGTTTGTTAGCAACGAATGCAGCAACAGTCGACTACGGATGCATACCTGACTAGCATTTTGGTGTGCTTAAGTTCCCGTGTAATATCACCTCTCTTCATGTTGATGAAGAGTTTGAGGTACTTGGGACAAAGGTCGTTCTCACGAGTCAACTCAAGGCCTTTGTATCCTCTCTGCTCCATGAATTCTTGTACGAGCCGTAAAAGGCCAAAGGCTATGCGGTGACCTTGGACTCTGGCGTAAAACTCCTTCCTAGCATCGTCGACAATACTGATAATGCCAGGGACATTTCTCGCTTTCCAATCTGTGTCTTCGCTAAGTTTGGCATGCGAAAATATGACGAGTGATTCCAGAAAATGGAATGAGGCTGGATTTTCGAGTGTCGATGCCGACACGGTTTCGTGGAGTAGGGCACTGAGTGAGACTGTCGAAAAGTGCTTGAGATGAGCGAGCTGAGTGAAGACGTTGAATGAGATAAAGCTGTGTAACCCAAGAATGGAGCACCACCTGCAGATGATTAACGAGAGAATCAACGGACAAGTTGTGACGGATTGAAGAATCTATGATAGACTCTAATGCGGCCGGGCCAAGTACAAGGTCCGGGTTGAATTCAATGCTGACAAACGTCTGCTAACTTGTTAACTCATGCTAGGGGCCATATTACGACAGGACATACATCAAGCAAAATCTCTTCCAAAATAGAGATCCCCGAGGGAATTCTAAAATTTTGGATACGTAGAAGAGCGAGGGTCGACCTAGGGTATGTGCTATGCAGGTATGAAGGAGATTGCGGGGAGGAAAGAGTGATTATGAACACTAGTGGTATCCGCGAAATGTGACGACTGAGATAAATTGTGAATATTTTACATGAACGGAGTGAAGGGATACATGCCTGCAGATGTACAGTAAATCCTGTATGACTGAGGGTTCGAATTGCTCAAAATTGTGGAGCATTACTATGAGGCGTAGGGCCTCTCCATGTTTCTCTGTTGGAACGGTATGAAAGGGGCACAACAAGTGGGTAAGGTTATACGTACTCTTACTGTTTGACAGAGCTTGATACCATGCATCTAAAACCCGAATGTCGTATGCCGCTAGCGTTTGGCCGCTACCTCTGTGGCCTGTAGGATGTAAGTGTATGATACGTCAAATTAGCGGAATAGCGCACCTCCCGAGTTTTTAGTGAAGGTGGAGACAAGGGACTTCATGGCGGACATGATGTTTATACATTCTGGTGGATACAAATGCGCCGTGTAAAAATTGCACTTCTCCTGTGTTTCTAACCGAGTGATAACCTGTTGAAGAAAGGCGGGAGACGAAGAAGAGCCTATTCAACGTGAATCATACCAACAAAGGTCGAATAGAAATTTGATTCATACTTGTTAGAGTGATGATGGGGATCTCAGGATACGGTAGTCCAGGAAGATCATCTTGATAGGCCGTGGCAGCACATTCGACGACTTGCATTACGAAAGGTTCATAGATTGCATTGAGCAGGTCCTGTGGAATGTCAGGCTTCGACAAGAACAAGGGCTAAGGACTCACTTGTATGCGACTCAAGCATTTTGTCCAAGCTGCTCGATATACATCCCATCTAATTTCTTTGCCACCCAGCAGGTCTTCAATTTTCCCCGGTTTTTTCTCCTCTGAATTGTGCTCAGAACCTGTATCATCTGTGTCTGACGTTATTTCTTGAGCGCATCTTGAGCACCATTCCGGCGAGACCCACCAGATTCGTTGTGAGGTATGAAGAAAACTGACTTGAGATAGGTCAAATATAAAATCAGACAGGAAGCATTGATCATACCTGGTTGGGGTCATCAAAGTTAAGAGGCGGCGACATGGATGTTTATTTAAAAGAAGGTGAGAACAGCCAAATGTGACACGAGTGGTGTCGCGTCGTGTCACAGCGCGAATACTTTTCTTTTCACCACCATGTCCTCTCCTCCAGCTCTCGATTTCCCGTCTTCTGACGATGTTCAAATGGAAAATGAGGGAGAAAACGGTGGCACAGACGCGCCTCAGGATCCCCTTTTCCTCGCAGGATCCCCGTCGACGACGAGAGGAACCCCGGCGCGTTCTGCTATTGCAAATCCTGCTACGAGCTCACCATTGCGTAGTGTAGCAGCAAGAAGAGCAATTGGGCTGAGCACTCCGAAGAAACGGCCTCTTTTTAACCGTACGTCGTCGTATTTCGCTCAGTCCTACCATCGTTAACCAGTCAACCGACAGCGGGGGGCAGCTCATCGCCAATGGCCTTTCCCAGTTCATCTCCCACGAAAACTCCCAGAGCTCGCGCTCCTTTGTTCGACTCACCCGTACCTAGTCAAGAGCCAGATCCAAAATCGATTGCGATGTGCGTACGCGTCCTTATCAATGCTCAAGATTGTCATGACAATTTCGCAGGCATCCACTCGCGCAAGCTTCTCCAAACAAGAGAAGAGGGGACATTCATCCTCCGAGTCAATTTACCCCAAGGAGCTCACGCAATATCCGAAGAAAGGAATATGATACACGACGCTCAGATGCCCTGAATTCCGATGGCACACACCTTGATATACCAGTCTCCTCCGTGCCTCCACTTTCCGCCGCACCTCCTTCCGATGACGAACCAGACCAAATTCGTGCTATTTGGGGTACCATGGTCAACACGAACGATGTCATGAGGTTGTTCCGCGACTTTGTGCAAGGTTTCAAGCCAAAATACCGGGTGGCTCACGAACGTGAACAAGGGCGCCGGACGCGTGCCTATTCTTTGGAAGAAAGCGAACTAGTGTTATACGAGAGCTACTTACGCCGCATGCGACAAACAGGCGAAACTTGCCTGAATGTCGATATGATCAACATTCTTTCGTATCCGCCGACGAAAAAGCTTCACGGTCATTTGCTGAAGTATCCTCAAGAAGTTATACCTATAATGGATACTGTGCTGAAGGACTTGATGTTAGAGCTTGCTGAGCAGGACCAACAGGCTGGTTTGAATGGAATGGTGGGTGCTGATGGTGATGCAGAGATTGGAGAGATCATGAGTAAGAACTACCGAGTTCGACCTTTTAGTGTCAACTCGATGAACATGCGAGATCTTAACCCCACAGGTATGTGTTGTGTCACTACTGTTTCATCCATGATAACATCGTCACTAGACACCGACAAACTCGTCTGCATCAAAGGTCTTGTCATCCGTGCCACCCCAGTCATTCCAGAAATGCAACATGCATTCTTCCGCTGTCTAGCTTGCTCACATACCATCCAAGTCGAGATAGATCGTGGCAAGATCAATGAACCTGCTCGTTGCCCTCGCGATGTCTGCCAATCAGTTGGAACCATGTCGCTCATCCACAACCGATCCACGTTTGCCGATAGGCAGGTTATCAGATTACAGGAGACACCAGACGCTGTTCCGGATGGGCAAACGCCTCACACGGTGTCGCTCAGCGTATATGATGAACTTGTCGATGTGTCCAAGCCAGGCGACAGACTCGTCGTCACTGGTATCTTTAGGAGCACGCCCGTGAGGGTTAATCCCCGTCAGCGAACGATGAAGAGTCTTTTCAAGACCTACATAGACGTTATTCATGTTAAGATTGGTATGAGCGATACGCTGGGTATTGACAAGACAACTCGTCCTGCGGGTGATCGTGTTCCTGGTGTAGGAGGTGTAGGAGATAACGAGGGCGATGAAAGTCAAGCAGAGGGTCAGAACCGCCAAGCTGTGTTAGAGGACAAACTCAGGCAGCTCAGTCAGAGACCGGACATCTACGAGTTGTTGGCGAAGTCACTAGCACCGTCTATCTGGGAGATGGACGACGTGAAGAAGGGAATCCTTCTGCAGTTGTTTGGTGGTACTAGCAAGAGCATTGCTAGAGGTGGTGGAGGCGGAGGGCCCCGCTATCGTGGCGATATCAACGTCTTGCTTGTCGGTGATCCTGGTACAAGTAAATCGCAGATTCTTCAGGTAGGAGCATTCATTGGTCCAAGTGACACGTTCTTTACTGAATCACCTCATTAGTATGTCCATAAGATTGCTCCTCGTGGTGTATACACGTCTGGCAAAGGGTCTTCCGCTGTCGGTCTGACCGCCTATGTGACGCGTGACCCTGACTCGAAGCAAATGGTACTAGAAAGGTTCGTTCTTTGACCTTTTTGCCCATCCTGGGTCACTCATATCTTCTTCAGTGGTGCCCTCGTCTTGAGTGATGGAGGTGTCTGCTGCATCGATGAGTTCGACAAAATGTCTGATGCTACTCGCAGTGTCCTCCACGAAGTAATGGTGAATACAACCTGCTTTCTTTGCATCTTTGTATGTTAAATATGCGTTCTAGGAACAACAAACCGTCTCCGTCGCCAAAGCGGGTATCATTACCACGCTCAATGCGCGTACTTCGATCCTGGCCGCGGCAAATCCAATCGGTTCGAAATACGATCCTGATTTACCCATCACAAGAAATATAGACCTTCCTCCGACGCTTATTTCTCGCTTCGACTTGCTGTATCTTGTCCTTGATCAAGTGGACGAATCTCTTGACCGTCGTCTTGCGCAACATTTGGTCGGGTTGTATCTCGAGGATACACCTACGGTAAATAGTTGGGAGATACTGGTACGCAAGCGTTCGCCTTCCAAAGAATGTCCAGCCACTGACGGATCCCCTTTTCCATAGCCAATTGAGGAGCTCTCAGCTTATATCGACTACGCACGAGCTCACATACACCCAGTCATCACCGAAGCCGCTCACTCCGAACTCGTCAGATGTTACGTCGAAATGCGTAAAATGGGCGACGACCCACGAGCCGGCGAGAAGCGAATCACTGCTACCACTCGTCAATTGGAGAGCATAATCCGACTTTCTGAGGCTCACGCCCGTATGCGCTTTTCCGAATTCGTCGAGCTGGATGATGTTAGAGAGGCGAACAGACTGATGCGTGATGCCATTAGAACAAGTGCTATGGATCCTAGAACTGGCAAGATTGATATGAGTCTACTTAATACTGGAACGGGTCAGGGTCAGCTTAAGATGAGGGAGGATATGAGGAAGGAGTTGTTGAATATCTTGAATACAGCCGAAGGCAATAGAGGCCTGAGGTGGGCGGATGCTTTGAAGACATTGGGATCTCAAAGCAGTATCAAGGTTGATCCTGCTGAGTTTGCTGAAGTTATCAAGGGTTTGGAGAATGAAGGAGTGGTCAAGGTTGTTGGTGAAAGGGATAAAAGGATGATTCGCAAGATGGATGTATAACTGAATGTGCTGTATTTCCTGTAGTCATTTTCTCTCATGTTAACCATGTACTCTGTCTTCGCTATCTGTAACCATCTCCAAGGCCCAGCGTGTTGGAGGGGCAAGAGCCTCGGAGTCGACCATATAGCGGACATAGTAGACAATGGCGACGATCATTAGCATTGAGACGCGTACAGAATTAGTAATCTAGTAAACTTCGTGTATGATACTGTACAGTGTTTTACAGATAAAGATTAATATGTATACGATTCAACTCATCCAGGTGCCATTGTCCCAGAGTCTTTCGTCCCATTCACCATTCCAAACCCCGTTCTCATTTACAAGCGAAGAGAGATCGGCTTCCAACGACTCAGGAAGCTCGGGAAACCAGCCTGCTGATGACGAGTGATCGATTGAATCCGACAGTAAGGGTTCAGTCGAGGCAGAGGCTGGACCAAGGCCAGCTACATTCTCTGGCGGCCCAATGTCCCATTTCATGGAGCCCTGCCCGGATGTACTCATGAAATCAACGTTTCGAGAGAAACCAGGGATTTGTGACAATGCAGTTGAGGGTGAAGAATAAAAGTTACTACGCTGCCGTTGGGAAGACGGCGATGCATACTCATGTATGTCACCTTCCTCCCTCTTCCGCTTCCCCAGTTGTTCATTCGACACAGGAGTGCTGCTTTGCGTCATATCACCATCTCCTGTGGGGGCGGAAGTAGCTGGCCTGCCATTTTGCCCTAGTTTTAATCCCTCCAATTCCATCAATCGAGCTACAGTCTTCCAACAACGCCTCGATAGTTCCCATGTACCGCCAATTGCTTTGAGCGCCTCAAGACAATTGAGTAGATGGAGTTGTGTTTGGATGTCTTGAAATGGTTTGGCATGGCGTGTCGGTTTATATTGCTCACTGCGCCGCAAACGGTATCCGGACAAGTGAGCCAAAGCGACGGTGAATATCAGATATATGAGATTAGGGTTGGAAAGGTATATAGCAGGCACTGGAGTCGGAGCTTGAGGACCGGAAGTCGAAGTTTGGGAAATTTGCGCAGCTTGCGCCGGAGGTGTATAATACAGGTTCTTATATTTCTCCAACAAAACGCTGAAGGTGGAAGCGGCATCAAGATACGCCTCTCTGGCATACTCTAACACTTCGTTTTTCATACTGAGTAGTAGCGTCAGTCAAAAACACTAGCAGTAGTCAAGGCAGCGGCTTACAAAGGTCGATACAGTAATATGAGGGCAACATGATAGTACATGTTGATCTCCAGTACATCCCTTTCTGGCTGATGTCCAATTGCAATTCGATACTGCATCGGCAGTGATTGATACCATGAATCCAGTTCTGCCTTGAGAATAGTCAGCTTCTCCTGGGAGACCTTGTTTGCAGGATCACTGAAAGGTAACGCAGCAGTCTCATTCCCGGTAACCATTTTATTTTGGGGTCCAAAGCCGAGGTAGAGGTAGAAGTTGATTCGCGAGATGATGTGACACAGTTCATAGGTATGAAGAAAGACCGTGTCCGGTGTTTTCGGAAGGGGATGAATGAAAGGTACGCCAGCATTTCCACCCGTGATGAGCTTAAACGATCCTTCTCTGAGACTGTCGGCCACACCAGGCGCTTTGCCTAGTTGCAGAGAGAGAAACATGTCCAGGATCAACGAAATGGCCCAGACGTTCTGACGCTGTTGTCTTTCCTGTTCGAGTGTCAAACCGGAGGTTCCCGATATCGCAGTGCTTGAATTAGCTAACTGAAGCTCTTGACCCATTCGTATAGCCAATCCTGTTCATAGGCTTTTAGAATAAGCGATCAAATGCCTGGAAATACTCACCAACAAGGAGCCAAGCCTGGCCTTCCGCACCTTTCCCATGGTCTCTCAACGCAAGTAGGAGGAGTGCCTGCACAGTCTCTAATCTACCTGGTTTCCGAAGCAAGGAGTTAAGGGATGTTCTCGCTTGCTCGTACCACAAGTCTGCCGCTATCTTCCCCGCCTCATGTCCGAAAACGAAGCCTAATCGTCCACCACCTATTCCATCAGTCTTTGAGGAAGAGAGAACCTGGGTAACGCCATTCGAAGCAACGTTTTCCCCCTCACTGCCTATGCCCACTCCGTGCGGGTTCTCGGTATTGGGGCGAAGACCAAGACCGATACTCATGCCGGGTGCTAACCTACCAGTATAGGCGCAAAGAGCTAAAAGCATGCAAGTCGTTCCTTCATCCAGCGTCCTTCCGATACCTGCGTCAAAGCCGCCTTCGTTAATATTCAGAACGACATTCATGCCTTCTCGTGAAGGTAAAAACGGGAATGAAAGGTGAACATTCCCATAGTATACATCAAGAAGGTTTGAGATGATATGGGATGGTGGTAGATCCATGGCATCGGGGGGTACTTGAGCAGTTGACATGGGCAAAGCGGAAGGCCCTGGAATAGGTGCTCTAAGATGGGGAACCGACGATGAGATGGTGGTTCCAAGTGAGCCTGAAGAGAGATTCGGTGATAAAGGATACGATAACGACGACGTTAATCCTGAGGGTGTGGATGGGTATTGACACTGTCCAGTAGGCCCCGGAAAGTGAGAATCGAAGGCGTCATAGTTCTGGAGGTTGGAAGGAGGTTCCACTGTACGGATGAAGTCGGGGCCGTGATAATCCTGATTTCCACCGGTAGAGGTAGCGATGGGTAATACAGAAAGCTCGGAAAGAGCTAGTTCGGCAGTCCGCCTAAAGCAAATGTTAACGTTTTACCAGTGAACAAGAGCAAGTCGACAATACCAGTAGCTTCCGGTGTAAGTGCCAATATCATTCAGACCACCAGAATCGACACCGGACATGAGAATGCCTGTCACAGTTCCTGTTTGATCCAAAAGGGTCTGCGAGGCGGCACTGTCTACATCAATCATCTGTACGTCTAAAGTTTTACTGGAGCGGGCGGGAAACTGCAATTGAGGTGAGTTTTCGGAATAGGTATTTCCATTGACTTGGTGATCAGGGGTGTTGGAAAACTCATTTGCCGCAAACACCGCGTTAGGAGGTTCCGAGCAATCACTGGCTGATTGACTGTTGGACAAATCCGATTGATAAGGTAGGGATGGGGGTTGACCGCGTTCGAATGACACTCTCGACGTCAATAGGGGTGTGTCAGGCAGAATGTGGACGGGTTCCATGGGTATGGCGAAAGAGACCGATTTCAACTTGACATCCGAGGTGATTGCCTGGTCATTTGTGATTAAGTTGTCGTGTGTTGTAGATAACGGGGTATCAGCGCTTCTCGTAGGCGTACCAACAGATGCTACGGGCAGCAGGGGCTTTGCAAATGAGTCCTGCTCCAACCGCTGAGGAAATGCAGAGAAGGTATTGGCCAATTCATCCAATCTTCGAGCTGCCTCCGTGGACGTCCAGGCACTCTTGTGCGAGTCCCAGATATCTTGTGTGCATGTTTTGGACTCCGAAAGAAGGGTGTTGACTGATTCGAGTAAACGATCCGTTAACAACTCTTTGCTGGATCCCGAGGTAAGAATAAAATGTCCAAGGAAGGTCTCCAGCAGGGTAGCTCTTGTCTCCGTGTATCTGAGGTACCCTGATGGCGGCCCACGGCGACGAGGCTCCCTCGAATAGCAGCACTCAACTTTTGTTTCGATACAAAAGTAACAAGGCTCTAGTCCATCGCACTGTGCGAAAATAGGTAATTCCAGGGTTAATCAAAAATCGCAACGAACAATCAATGGAGAGACCTTTTTCCGCTTCAATCGACAAGTGTTACATGCTGTTTCCGTGTCAAATTAGTGCTAATAACAAGGAAAGACAAAGAGCAGAGGCTTGCCTCGAGAAACCTTCTTATTGGTCTTTTCTGGTGGTCCTTGCGAAGTGTGATTCATTACCGGTAACCCTGCACAGGTAGTTGTGAAGCCTGGTGAACGATCTAGGGCCTCAGCCCGGAAGATGGTTGTTCCCTCAAACCCATGTCTCGTGGGAAATGCTGGTCGGTGCTTCAACAGCTCCAACAGCTCGGCTCAAGTTGCGTACAGGCTGAATGTATCGGGAATCAGGATGTTCATTCTTTAGTAAGCTTGTCATGGGTGGAAGTATACAATAGCTAGTACTATTACCGGATCCTCTCAGGACTATATATCTCAATCTTTTTTCGCAGCGCCTTCACCATAACGCTTTGTCGAA
Source organism: Moniliophthora roreri (assembly GCA_001466705.2). NCBI lineage: Eukaryota > Fungi > Basidiomycota > Agaricomycetes > Agaricales > Marasmiaceae > Moniliophthora > Moniliophthora roreri. The sequence goes on from LATX02000175.1 coordinate 612,212, forward strand.
TTCTCGATTTTGAGGGCGGTTAGATTGAAAGATGCCATGGTAAGCCCTTTCCTCCCTCGGCAAAAGGATTCCCAACCTTCTGGGATCCGCTCCTCAACCAGCATAACCCTAAGATCGTCCAATTTTCCTCCGAAAATGCGAAGCATAGTGGCGTTACTAGGTAGAAATAATTGCTAAGAGATGCCTCAAGTATAATGGTAAGATATAAGATACTTACTTGGAGCTCCCGAAAAATCTGTGAATCGTGGCGAGGGTGAATTCAGGGTTGTTAGCCTGCGCATCAGCGCGACGTTTGGCTGAATACCGTGCAATGTCGTCCACAGTCAAGAGAGGCTTGCCATCTGTGTCCTTTCCTGACGCGGAAGCCAAAAGCTCTTCGACAAAAGGGAGATGGGGTTTTGATTGGTCCGGGTTGAAATGGGCATCCTGTCCTACCACCAATAGTCAGTCGATGACAGGCCAGGCCACATTATTGCTCACTTGTAACAGACCCATCATGTTCAATGGCATTATGAAGACTTAGTTCTTCCAGATCAAACGTGTCTTTCAATGAATTGTCGAATGTCATTATAATTCGCATCCGAAGCAAATGTCAACGTACCCTTGCTGTAATCACGTTTCAGGAAACCAGCAGCATAGTTCGGTACAAAGAAGCAGAATGATGGCGCAAAGTTGTACGTCTCGTGCACTTTGGCAGTCAACTCCTTGAATGAAATGTTCTTTCCGTCTCTTGGTAAGATGCCTTGACACACATGAGACTAGCAGGGTGCTTGACAAGTAGGGGCAGACTCACCGTGATTTGCCATAGCATTCAAAGCGGGGCATGCACTCCTACTGTCGCCTTCTTTCGGTGGAATGTATTCGGGCCATTTCCCGCCAAAGCCTGGACAACCTTCAGCCACGACACGACCCGTCTTTCGGTTTGGAGTTACTGCGTTGACGACGACGAGATACAGATCCCAGGTGTAGACCCCGATGTTCTGGAAGAAAGAGGCAATGGTCATGATGAAAGCTGTTGGAGAAGGTTCGTCCGAAGTGCTCGGCAGCTGAACGGTCTTTTATAGGTTATGTCCAGGGGGAAGCGCCTTAAAGCGAAAAGTCCGGCCGCAACGAGGTCTTGTGAAACCATCAAGGTTCCATTATGCCAGTTATATGTCAGAACAAGGTGAATGGAAGTCGGAAGTTTACACACCTGATAGGCCATATCGTAAGTGGCCTCGTGATTGATGTTCCGTAAAAGGTCATATAGACGCCGAAGCGCACTAACTTCACTCGAACCAACGCACGTGTTGTCAAATTCACAAAAGAGAAATCTATTGACCAACTAGTTAGGTACCATACATCTTACCACCGGTCATAGTCAAACTCTCCATGCAGACGTGTGATTATCTTCTGATAGTTGGGCTCGTTGTCGGGGTTAATTAATCCAAATCGTATGAAGAAGTCGATGAGAACTATGGAGGAAGCAATTAAGGAACAACACGCGACAGAAGGCGAATAGACTCGCACTTAGAGCGCAATTAGGTTTGAATCTTCCTGCCTTCATCCTTTGAATGACTTCAGCGTGTTCCAGAAGCTGTAGGAGATAAGGAATTGTCATAGAAGGATGCCATGCCATCAAATACCTCAAAGCACTCGACTTCGCCGTCCGATGGCTTGGGTTGGAATAAAGCAGGATCAGCACCTTGCGGGATCTCCAAATCATAGGCATATCTTGGAAGTCTTCAGAGCGGGGTGCAGCTGAGTGTAGGGCATACGCACTCGATTTCGGGTTGTAGCCAACCTTTCGAGGTCCTGAAGAAGTAGCTGATAGACCCCGTCGCTCTGACATACTTCCTGACGACGGTCTCGTCGATGCTCGCCTCTTCCATGCACTCCTTAACCAAGGATTCAAGCATTCCCATTCCGCTCGGAATACCCCCTGCAACAGTGTTGTCATACAGGCCCGGGAACCTGAAGACAATAAACGGAAGAATCGACCTTAAATGGAAGACGTACGTTTGCTTTGTTCTTGAACGAGTAGGCACCCAGATCTTCAAGCTGTTTCCATCTGGACCTCGCTCGAACGCGGTCATATGGATTCCATAAGTCACAACGCCAAAAAGCGCACAGACCGAACGTTCCATCTCGAAGGCATAGTTCATCTTCTCCTCATCTACAGCCTGATCATCAGCGGGGTAATCATGAACACCAAACGGATCCCGATAGACAGGATACATTTCTGCTCTCCACTTCTTGGGCCCACAAATGTCCTCGAAAAGACTGGTGTCTCTCCATCGCTCGCAAAGTTCCTTCATCGCTGCATTACGCTTTTTAATGGTGTTGGCCCAAGCCTGGAATGTTACTCTGGAAACCCCATCTTCATTCGATTCAATGTGCCACAATTCGGGTCGGTTGTTCTGGCGACTTTGCTCGTTCTCGCGTTGTAGAACATCTATGATAACTGGTCTAAGAAGACCGATGGCAGGGCTCGTGGGCTCAGGGGAAAGACACCAAGAAATAAGCTTCTCAGCGTCGAATGAGGGCTCTGGAAGAGGCGAAGGCCGATTAACACGGCAGTTATCGCATTTATCGATGAGGTCAAGGTAGGATAGGTTTACGGTGGGCATGAGATGGATAGAAGCTGCAATAGATTCCCACTGAGTTTGAGGTATATAATAAAAATAGATGAGTCACCGGTGAACAAGGACCCGTCGACAACAGCTCGTCGAGTCAGTCGATGACGGCGAGCGCCGAAAAAATTTGTTACTCCGGGCCAATGACCTCGTACCTGAATACCCACAAATCTCAGCTCATTGCAACGGCAGTTGCAGCGTCATGTGCTACATTCGCGGTCCTTACAGCGTACAATACCTATACAAGACATTCCCGACGAAAAGGACTCAATGAAGAGGTCTTACGCTCAATTACTAGCCAAGGATCCAATTTCGGCCTGCAACACCTCCAGCGTTCCGAGGGTCAAGGACCTTCGGACAATTCCTTATCATCTTCGTCTGTCCTATCAGGCCTACCGTATGATGAAGAGTTGATACGAGAGCAATTGGCCAGAAATTATGCGTTCTTCGGAGAGGATGGTATGAAGAAAATTCGGGGAAAGAGTGTTGTGATTGTTGGCTGTGGAGGCGTGGGCAGCTGGGCGGCGGTGATGCTTGTCAGGTCGTACGTTTAGCAAACTGTCTTTCCGGCCGTTTGGATTTTCAATGTGTTGCAGAGGCGTCTCCAAAATTAGACTGGTTGACTTTGACTACGTCACCCTTTCCTCTCTGAATCGACATGCGACTGCCGTGCTAAGTGACGTAGGAACGCCGAAAGTCAAATGCATAGAACGCACTTTGAAGCAGTTTTCAAGATGGGTAGAAGTAGATGCTTGCGTAGATATCTGGCGGAAGGAAGAGGGAGGACTTTTACTAGAAGGCTATGACTGGGTGATTGGTGCGTCAAATGACCCTTCCTATTCAATAAATGTTCTAACTGTTGGTTGGTCAGACGCTATAGACAATATTCAGACTAAGGTTGACCTTCTGAAGTATTGCCATTCGAATGGTATACAGGTACGCATTATTATACCCTTCCAGACCACAATCTCAAACACAACTCTAGGTATTCTCTTCAATGGGTGCCGGTGCGAAAACCGACCCCACTCGAATCCAAATCAGCGACATATCTTACACCGTATATGATCCTCTTGCACGTTCGGTGCGACGAAAACTTCGACTCCTGGGAGTCAACTCCGGCATACCAGTTGTATACTCCACCGAAGTACCTGGCGACGTGAAGTTGCTACCGTTACCTGAAGAAGAGTTTCAGAAGGGACCCGTGAAAGAGCTGGGTGTCTTTGACGATTTCAGAGTCAGAATTTTGCCTGTGCTCGGTGAGCTATCAGTTTACGCATCGAATGTCCCCTCTAATGAAGCCTTTGTAGGTCCCCTGCCCTCTATCTTTGGTCTTTACATAGCCACATATATTTTATGCGAAATGGCTGAAAAGCCCATCTTGAACCCGCTACCAATTAAAAACAGGCGAAAGCTTTATGAACGTCTACTTCGCGATTTACTGCACCGAGAGCAGAAACTTACAGGCGAAATGATGAAGTGAGCATCTTTCCAACTCTTCTTATGTATCTATTGTCTCACACGTTCTGAATCCTTGCAGTCGCCTACCGATTGACGAAGATGATGTTTCATTCGTTTTTGAAGATCTATACCGAGGTAGATCGGTTCTTCCACCACATGAGGTGCCTACGAAACCCGCTCTGGTGAGATGGAATTTGGAGAAGCCATTGGAGCTTGCGAATATTGTAGTGATGGAGGAGAAGGACGCAGTGAAGCACATAAAGCAGTGCAAGACGGAGACAGGTTATGTTCAACCTGGACAGGTCTGGGGTCAAGAGGTGGAAGCCATTGTAGTGAAGAGGAGAACCGAGGTGGAGAAGTATCTACAATGGATGAACCAATGATTATTTGGCCACGACTTCGTACCCCACTCCATTAACGAGATTTTGTCCGCAGCTGTTTCTGAGGAGTACTGCATCTTGGCGCCGGTCGTCCTCTTTACCTTTCGAGCGTCGAAGTCGTTTATGAGAGGAACCCGAACCTTTTTCTACTGCTATCTATCTACATGGGTATCACTCCGCCCATCAAAGAGAGGACGCAGATTCTAGCCTGGATGAGCTGAGTGAGGCAGTAAGAAAGCTATGCCCACTGGCCACTTGCCGGAGGCAGGGACATGCTTGCGGCTTGGCGCGATGACTTTTGTGGCGGATAGGTGATGAAGAGAATTGACGTCGGGTGAGCCACAGATGTAATCGTGCGACATACCATGGGCCTCTGGAAGATTGAGTCTCGGAGACTTGGAAGGCTACTGAAACGTCACCATGAGTATCCACGGGAGCGTGAATGTGGTCGCCACATCCTTGAAAGTGAGTATAGTGAAATACACACTCAGATGACTAAACGTATATGGCAGCAAAACACACTTGAAATACGGTGGGGAGGGAAAAAAAAGATCTCGGTTCCCTCGTCCACCAACGCGTGGCGTGCACTGTGGTCAGCCCAAACGAGCAATATCCACAGGTAACTTAAGAGCTTTTGATGTTCTTGACGAGACCTTGACAAGACATGAAAGAAACACGAGGAGACAAGGATAAAAAAAGTCTGAAGAAATAAATCCTTTTAAAAAAGTGGGAAGAATAACACTGGCGTAGCGAACCCGATACATTCTACACGGATTCATTATAAGGAAAGGTGTAGACGCCACGAAGCTCAAATAGCTTACTTTGCATCGCAGAAACTACATCATCATCAGTATTTAGAGTCCGCCATCAAGAGGAAGTGTCGAATGTACATGTTAGCAAGGGCACCTAGTCTACTACAGGCTGTAGTAGAACACCATAATCTCTACAAGCTTCCGCTCGATATGATACAATATCATAAGAGATGTTGTAGGATAGTTCCCAGTTCGAAATCATCGGGAGTAGATTGATACCAATAAGGCCTAAGTTCGAGTCGAGCAGGTCGCCGACCATTCTGCGGATGATGTCAGTAATTACACAAAGAGTCCTCATAAACCCCTCCCCGGATTGTGGCATTGGAAGAACTCACATACGACATCACCCTCTTTCTTGTCCTTCTCGTACCACAGAATGAAGATTACCAGCGCTGCTGCAAAAGGTTTGATCGTGGAATAACCCACCTCACAAACCTGCAATAACTGGTGGTAAAACGCCTGATTTCCAGGAACACCATTCCGAGGGCTGAAATGATTACGGTGAAATGTTTGTAATGGAGGCTCTGGAGCCACATAGGTTGATAGGGACCCCCGATGTTTGCCTTGGCTTGGGCTATGTGGAGATGTAAAAGGGCAGAAGTCGCTAGAGATAGTAGAATGAAAAAATCGGTAGTGTCAATAGTTCATACTGATCCCTTACAGGAAAAGTATGCTTTAGCGTCATTTTAGCAGGGGATTGGTGGAGATCACTGCAATGGATGGTCTACTGCAATAAATTTGAAGCATGGTGGCCGAGGTTAAAAGTGGTAAGAATATGGCCAAAAAGAAAGATAGCTATTTGAAATGAAGATAAATTTAATCTAGACTAGTCAAAGGAGGTTCAAGTCCCATCAGCGAAACGGTCGATCCAGATTGGAGATGTCCGAGTGCTTTTGCCGATATTCGGTCTTTTTCTACTTACTATCCGGTTGCGCTTAAAGTCATTCTTACATTGTATACTTCGGGACACTACTGATGTCGGAAGAAAAATGGTTAAATTCAAGTAGCGGAACACTAGCGGAATTCGGGTGCGCGGGCGGGTATAAAATTGCCGCTACAAAGTTTGTTAAACCTGAACCACCACGAACCTCACCATTCCGACACGTACACAGGTAAGTATAACCTTAAATCTCTCATACTTATCTAATTACTTTTATTACTCACAGTGAGGGCTGTGCAAATTGATGTAGACACAAGCAATGTTAGTTTGTAAAGAGCCCTAGGTATGTCCCTGCATTTTCAGCCATCAACGCTGTCCTGAATATTGCCTAAAGCTCGTCCACCATAAGTTAACTTACACCCCCATCCGTGCTACATTCGGACTTCACGCCCAAACCCTCGGTCGGTCACACGCTTTCGTATTGGTCCTGACAACTTACGCTGCTGTCAGCAGATCAAAAGTTCCCGGTTGGAAGGGATGAATGTCACAGGTGTGTACATTCTATCACACAGTCATTTTCGCTGATCACAGATGACAGCAGATCCGCGCCTAGCACTGGGTAAATTGTTCATGTTGATAGGACGAAGCATGAAATGGCGGCGGGATGGGGTGGCTGCGTGGTGATGACAAGACTGTCAGCAACGAGAAGGTACCGGCAATAATGGTGAGAGGTCGGCGACAACAGTGAAATGGGTGGGAAGGTTTGTGTGCGTAGTGAGTAGGGATGGGACCACCAAATGTTTCCTCACTGTAAATAAAGTAAAAACTTAAAGTAAAAGCGACTGGACAATCGGTGAGACACGAAGGACGAGCAAGCAAAACTAGCTTGGCAAGTAAAAATTGTCTTATCTTCCTTTTTCAGCTGATTTTATCCTTTTCAAGCACTCCAATCAGAACCAACTGTCTTGCTGATGCCGTGCGTCAACCTGAGCATTCATAGCAAACCATACCCAATCCGGCTACGCACCTTCCCGATACCTAACAAGATATTTAAATGGGATGTCCTACTCGTCAAAATCTCAGAAATCCTCTGACAAGGAACACTCACAACTTTCTCCCACTGCATTCAATGCCCCACGGCCAGCCATTCCAGATTACCACCATCGATGATTGGGTGCGTTCGGATCGGTACCATAACTCCTTTCTTCTTCCGGAGGATGGTGTGTTGGAAAACGCTCTGAAAAGGAGCCACGAGAATGAGTTTCCGGATATCGCTGTCAGTGCCGCCCAAGGAAGGTTTCTGAATCTCTTGGCCAAGTCAATTGGGGTAAAACGGATACTCGAAGTCGGAACTTTGGGCGGTTACTCGACGATATGGCTCGGACGTGCTCTACCTGAAGACGGCGAGTTGATTACCCTCGAGTTAGAGGAGAAGTACGCACAGGTAAGTCTTATCCGCCGTTTCAGACAGTCTCTTCTGACCCAATAACAGGTCGCGATCGCCAATCTTGCCCACGCTGGCCTGAGTGACAAATGTAAAGTACTCGTCGGACCGGCATACGATTCGATGGTCAAGTTGGACTCTGACAAGCCATTCGATTTCATATTCATTGATGCCGACAAGCCTTCGAATCTCAAGTACTTTCTTGAGGCGAAGAGACTTGTCAGGAAGGGTGGCGTAATTGTGAGTTTTGACTTGTCTGTAGGTTCCAGCTTCTAAAATCATCGTTCAGATCGTTGACAATATGGTTCGATACGGTCGTGTAGCGGATCCCGAGCAAAGTGATGACAAAATTGAGGGCATAAGGAGTCTTTTGAGGGCTCTGAAAGGAGATGGAGAGGTAGAAACGACGACCATTGCGACGGTAGGCGATAAGGGATATGATGGATTTCTGTATGCAGTTAAATTGTAGTGCCGTGGCTTATGGGAGGTCGTTATCGCCACAATTCTATAACGAGACAAAGATCGAAGGAGGTTGTGCGATTTTGTGTCCATCGAAACCCAATACATTCCAAATGAACCCAAATTACAAGGAAAGATGAGAACAAGTCTGAAAGTCCTATCATCGTACACCACGAAGCTCAAACGGCTCTCCTGCTGGACCTCTCGACAGGGCCAGCTCGACGAATTCCGTACATAGAAACAAGGCGTAAAGCGCTGTCTAAAAAGAGATGAGTCAGCACTCCAGTAGATGCATACAACACGCACCAGGACCACATTATCCAACCACATGTCCGACGCTGGATATGCCGGCTTGCCAACCTCCTTCTGTTCCAAAACGTGTAAACGTACAGTTTTGACGATTTCGACGACCAATATGAAAAGCCAGTATCCAGATAGGAGCTAGCATATATACATAAATAAGAGACGAAACTTTCTGTAGGCGGCATTAGAAGGACCCACATATGACATTATCCTCGTTCTTGCTCTTCTCTCATGCCATAGGATGACTATCGCCAACGCCAGTGCGACTGGAGTAATTGGTAACAATCCCACTCCTAAATCTGCAACGACCAAACGCGCAATTTCCAGTAATGTCATCCCAAGGGCAGCGATAACAAGGACGAAATATACGTAGTGAAGCCATTTGGGATAAGTAGGACTGCCGGCGTTGATTTTGGACTTGATGAAGCGAAGGTGTAGGAGGAAAAAGGTCGCGATAAAGCAAAATGAGGGAATAGGGACGATTGCTGTGTCAAGGGTACATGTCGATGGTGATCCCTAGCAAGAAAGGCGTTTTAGCGTGAGTTTTGGGAGATAACAGAAGAGCTTACTGGGATCGGTAGTCTATGGGAACAGAGGGGCATGGTGGTGGTCAGGGTTGAAGGCAGTGGCAAGGTTTAATAGGCACTGTGCGATTATTGAACATGATGGTCGTCGTGCATCAGCATCAACCACTGCTCTGGCAGTCAACACTGCTTTGAGCGCTAAACAAGTCATACCAAATTTGGGGGCCGGTATCTAAACACGGTTACACGTTCGAGTCATACAGTCGCGGCAAAAAATGCAATTCCATGTTGGGAAATTGGTTCCCATCTGCCTAGGAGTGAGATTCATCCCAGAAAAAGTCTGACGCAGATTGATTTCCATAACTGTTTGGGGAAGCTGAGGCTCAGGATGTATGAACCCATTTGAAAAATGAGAAAAATGGACAATTGTGTTGAAGGTCTTCGTCGAACCTCCAGTGATTTTGGCGGGTGTGAGAACGATTTACTATTTTTGGGATTGCATTACTTTTCGCTGCGACTGTACAGTATTTCTGATAAGAAACGTTCACAATCTTCCAACGTTCAATCATCAATATGTCACAGGGCCAGCCATTTCGAATCACTACTATCGACGATTGGGCACGTTCGGATCGATATCACAACTCGTTTCTCCTCCCGGAACACGATGATGTCTTGGAAAGCGCCTTGAGAAGGAGTCAGGAAAATGGGTTGCCGGATATTGCTGTCAGTGCTGCCCAAGGGAGGCTTCTGAACCTGCTGATCAAATCGATTGGGGTGAAGCGGATACTCGAGGTCGGAACTTTGGGCGGTTATTCAACGATATGGCTTGGACGTGCGCTACCTGAAAACGGTGAGTTGATTACGCTTGAATTAGAGGAGAAACACGCACAGGTAAGTCTTATCCGCCGTTTCAGACAGCCTCTTCTGACACAATGATAGGTCGCGATCGCCAATCTTGCCTACGCTGGCCTGAGTGACAAATGTAAAGTACTCGTCGGACCGGCATACGATTCGATGGTCAAGTTGGACTCTGACAAGCCATTCGATTTCGTATTCATTGATGCCGACAAGCCTTCGAATCTCAAGTACTTTCTTGAGGCGAAGAGACTAGTTAGGAAGGGCGGAGTAATTGTAAGACATGTTCGCATGCAGAGTTTCAAGGTTTCTGAAAATGGCATCCAGATCGTTGACAATGTGGTCCGATACGGCCGTGTAGCAGATCCCGAACAAACCGATGACAAAGTCGAAGGAGTGAGGAGCCTTCTGAAGGCTCTGAAAGAAGATAAGGAGGTAGAAGCGACAACCATTGGGACAGTGGGTGACAAGGGATATGATGGATTTCTGTATGCAGTCAAACTGTAGTGCCGTAGCAACTCGAAGCCTGCCCAGAAGGCTGCAGCTTATGGAGTAAATCCCGCATTGGAGTTGCGTGATCCATTTAATATTTACTCCACGATCTAGTTGCGGTCTAGTGCCCCACACGCATTGAGGGTGGTATCCTCTTCGTCGTCTCCACAATCCTCAACCAGCGCAACAAATGCTGGGACTATAGAAGGCCGCGTTTCACGTTTCTTGCAACCTCGCTCCGAGGACCGAGACCGGAGTTTAGGGTGGAACGTGCGTGGGAGATGTCACGTGCAAAGATCCCGATCCGGCGAAATAAGCGCCTGATGCATTCACCCTTTTCTCCATCTCTTCCAAAACAAGTTTCTTGGTATCTTACTGCTAATTCACATTCTTTAACCCGAACCACCACCATCATGAGCTCTACACCTACTCTTGTTCGTCGCCGTCCTAATCATCGCAGGCTCTCCACGCCTTCTCGACCCCCTCGTCCTCATCGCCTTTCATTTTGTCAACCTCTTCCTCCATCACTAGAGGCATTAGATCTTTCTTCAGCATCCCCAACCCAAACTCTTGCATCCCTTCGTTTCCTTGTCCTCTCGTATCTCGCAGAAATTGAACTGCGGTTGTCCTATATCGGGGGAGAAGAACACTCCGAACTTCCCATCACAGATCAGTCAAACACCATTGACGATGTCAGGGACTGGGCTAGGACCACCCTGGACATGCTCGATTCCATCCGGGCAGACGTCTGCTCGCATCTTCCAGAGTTTGGTCTACCTGATATCACGGTAGAGAAACTTCGAAGTCACCTACCAGACCTCCCCGAAGTACCTAGCATAACCTCCCATCTCCCCGATTTCGACTTTGACTTTGATGACTTCGACCTCCGGAACAAGCTCGACGATGTTCGTACCCGCTTCAATGATCTCGACTTTCACCAGCCTCTCGAATTCATTCCGACACTGTCAGCACGGCTGCAGACTCTCCAGTCGCACATGTCTACTATAGAGCTTCCTCAGTTGGGGCAAACAGGCGGTGGCACCCTTCACTCCCTACATTTACTTCTCCACGACTTGGTCGACAGTCTCCTATCATCGGAGCTTGTCACCGATATCCTCAATTCTGCACCGGACAAGGGACTCAAACTGAAAGAAAGTTTGAAGGAAAGCGAAGAGATGTTGGAAAGAGCAGCGAAGGAGGTGGCATATGCTGTCAAGAGGTCATTTGAGGGTGTGAAGTTGATTTCGTATTCGGATTTACCACAAGAATGGAAAAACAATCCTTTTGTTACCCAAGGCTATAGGTACGCTCACCTTACTTTACAGAGCGAGGTAGCACTAATCCAGCTGATTACAGATTTATACCCATAGAGCGTTGGCACCTTATCGTCTTGTCCTTATTTGCATTGCACAATGAAACATGTCAGTTTCCCTGATCAGATCGTATAGGCACGGACTAACTCCTATCTCAGTGAACATCCACACCCATCTTGTACCATTTTCTGTATGGCTATTCAAGTCCGTTCCCTGGCCCAACCCGTTCAACCTTCCGCTCATCTTCAGCGGCTCCGCTGACGCTGATCTTCCCGAGATTCTATTCATGTCGTTTGCCTTGCTGTGTCTCTTGTCAAGTGCAATATGGCATACCATGTCAGGTTGTGCCCATTTAAGCAGCATGGAGTTTTGCGCCAGGGTTGACTATGTTGGTATTGGATGGTACGGCGTTTTTCGGTGACATTTATTCACCGACTGACATCTTTACGACAGGTTAATCTCAGCATCGGTCGGCACGATCGTACATTACGGCTTCCAAGACTGCCATCCAACACTACACAAGTCGTTCCTCGCCCTCTGTTTTGCCACTGGCTTAGCAGGCAACATCTTCCCGTTCATGAAATGGTTTAATGAATATCAGTACCGTGGATATCGTGTTTTATTTTTCTTGTCGCTCGCATTCTCGTCACTCGCACCTCTTGCGGCGTTAGCTTATACGCAGTCTATTAGAGAAATGTTTGAATTTATTAGTGAGTTGCGCCTTTCTTTCAAGATCCGTGGCTGACCCGAAATTATCACATGCAGAGCCTGTCATTCCATCACTCTTGTCGTACATCATTGGACTTGTGTTTTATGTCAGTCATGTTCCGGAACGATACCTACCGGAGGATTGGAGGAGGCGGTTGGATACATTTGGAGGTGGCTCGCATTGTATTTGGCACTGCTTCATTGTGCTTGCGGTTAGCCAGCATAAGGCCGCCATTAGGGCTATGAGAGATGGTATGGTTTGTTATGCATAGATTCATTGGATCGTAAACGATAATAATATCATGCGTTAATACTCCATTGCTAAGAACCGATAAAATACATATGGGCTTATCACGGCCTCCGCCCAACAGACCTCCAGCACAATAAACCAGATCACGAGGTGATGTCGGAAGATGTGTACAGGCAGTACTGCAGAACGACAAGTAAGTGAATTGCGTCCCCGCAGCAAAGAAGAGCTCCAAACCTTGGAGTCAGGGCCATCTCCGACCTCTGTGGGTTCGTCACCGTCGTCGTTTCCGTTGTACCTATGTTTCAAACGTTGTTTTAGGGGGGGCGAACCAAAATGAAGCCATATGCGTACCTCTGGCAGATTGTATCAACGTTCTGGGCCCTGGTTGTGCGAATCTTGGCAGTACTGCAGATGAAGGTTTTCAGATGTGGTCGTCCTTGTGCTATCAAGTAGACTTACTCTCCGTAGTTGCTGAGCAGAGAGATGTCAGCCTGCAAAACCATGGAGTGAAGGAGAACTACCTACGAGTTGATACCAACCAGAACGTCGCCTGCAGAGAAATAAGTTGGATCGAACTCGTGAAGGGAACCGATACACTTACCGTCGACGGCCCACACATCGTTGACCTGGACGTCCCTCTTGTACATGGTGTCTTTCAACAGGTGAGCTTAGGTTGAAACACGAATCCAGATTTCGCTTACCGCAGTTGCCACACTAAACGTGCACGAAAATAACCATGATGAACTGAAATAAGGTAAACGATGTACTTACGCTGCGGTACAACTTGCCGAAATTCTCTGCGTAGAACTGGTTGACTAGAAATCAGTCGTTGAGTGAATGTATCCGGATGCTGTGATACTGACCGAGTTGATTATGACTGTTCCACCACCTGATTAGGAATGTGAATGTGCTCGGGCTTTTCAGTGAGTTCGAAGCATTGCTCACCGTTGTGTTGGACAACTAATAGGGCCGGTTAGAATCCGAATTGATACCATGAAATAGGAAACATACTCTTATCGTCGGCATTCTACATAATGCCTTTGTTCAGATACTAGTATCTGTCACAACATTTAGACATCGACTCACTTTAGCCTACAAAATTGTCAGCGCTGAAGCAAAACAAGAAAGTCGGGAGAATCTCTTACACCACCATAGTTGATATGAGACGTTCCGCCCTTCTGCTTGATAGTGATAGCATCCTCACAGACATCCTAGATGGTCCCATGTGAATCTCTGCTATCACAACACCGGAAGTCAATATTTACCTCGAAGAAGACGTGATCAAGAGTGCAAGACCCTGAATGCAGAAGTCAACGTCGACAACACTTTGATGAATAATGAAATGATTTACCAAGGCAGTGAATACCTTCAGCTTGGTCTTTACCAATGACGACCCGACTCAAAGTCGCGCCTTCTTCAAGAAGGAAGACAGCGTCTGAATCGCCACCCTCTGCCTGTTCGTTACAAGCGCCCGAGCCACGATCGTAACGGGTGTAGGGCTGAGAGGGTGTAAAGGTCTGACCAGCAGCAACGGTGATGGGCTTGCTGAGGTGACTAGTGGTCGGCGGCGTCGGGAAGACGTTGGTAGCCGTGCGACGCTCGAGGCTTTCAAATGGTGAATTTCAGGCCATACAAAGGTGAGCAGGTCACAACTTACGGGTTTGCAGCGGCAAGGATGCCGAGAGCTACAAGAGTAATGAGCCGAGAAGAGAACATCCCAAAAACTGTTGGAAGCACTGAATCGCTTGAGGCTGAAAATGACTGGATGGGTTTTTATACGCCAACTAGAGCGGCCTCTCGAACGGATTTCACGACGTCTCTCTGTCCGACGGTCCGTCAAAACTTCAGTGCTCGTATACACCAGACCAGAAGGTTTCCGGATTGCACATTCCCAGCTGCAGTTCGGATAAACCGCGTCAGAAGGCGTTGAAAGAAGCTGTTGAGCGTAGTATGCAGCGGCCCGTGTTGGAACATCAAAGTATTCAGTAGCCTACTGATAAACAGTCAATTTGCTTGATGGAGACTTGGTCGCCCTTCTTCACAGGACCAAAGATAGTGAAGGAGTGAGTCATGCGCGAGTAAAGAGTTAGTTTTAGTCCTAGGACCGCGTGCAATACAATCCAGGATATATCCGAAATTCAGTTCTAAGCATGCAGGAATACGGACTGGCAAAGCACATCCGAGTGATAGGATATGGCTAGGAACTTGGACCTGAAAATGACACGGTCCCGAGACTTAGGCCTGTAGCACCAGAAGTACTTTGAGTACTACTTGAGTATCCTGGGATCGGACTAGAGTAACGACGATGACTGCGGACGGGTATTTTGGATTTGACAAGACCAACGAACTTGCGTGCAGTACACCAGCAATGAGCTTGAGCCTGTGGGTATCGACATGACGGTTGAGAACGAGAAACTCGGAAAAACAGGGAAAAACAGATCAGCCGCGTCCTCTTGACAGTGACCGGGATGCAACTGACCGCCTGGCCCTCGACCCAAACGAGAAAATCACTCAGTCCATCCCGGCTTGCTACTCTCTACCAAGCAGTGTCTTCGTGTCTCTCCAGTTATCTCGAGCTTCCGCCGGAGAAGCAGGATTCTACTGCAGCTCGCACATTTGTGAGCACTTACGCAAAGGACAGTGCAGCCCAGACTCTTCAGGCTCTCATATGGGAGTCTGAACAGCCAGAGCTATCCAAGGAGGAGAAATCTATCCGAAAGAAAAATCTGCTTGTAGCAGAAAGAACTGCCTCCACACTCGATATTCGAACCCTTCTCGATCTTGCGATCACGTATGCACGGACCAGCGGTCAACGTACTCGGACTGTCTTTTCAGCCGTCATCCAGGGCAATTCAGCAGCATTGACGACGATAAAGTCAGAGCTCGTCCCGGCATTCGCAACCCTGCTTTCATCGGGCAACGTTTCAGGTCTCTACGGCGTTCGAAAGACGGCTCATTGCATCAAAGCTTTCCTTCACTTCTCTCCACCTGAAGTCGTCCGGACCTTTGCCCATTCGCAGGCGCTTATCACCGAGTTAGCGAAAGCATACGATGCAGGAATGGGGGTCATAGCACGTTCATACGGCGGATTTACAGGGAATGAAGGAGAGGAGGACGATTGGAAAAAGATATGGGTTGCGACCAAAGTCGATCTACTTGACTCTTTTCACATTTGCCTGTCCACATTGCTCACCGACATTGCTTCTACCTCAGGGCAGCGGTTAGCAGTCGAAGCAGACCAAACGTTCAACATTCTCTTCGCCCTACTTGAAGTTCCTTCTACGTCCTCATCCTCGCCATGTACACCCTTTCTCAACCAGTCACTATTGGGAGACTACCAGCATTCGTATGATCTGGAGCGCACGCTTTCTTCGTCACTCAAACATGCTGATGAAAAGGATGCACGGTTGGATCTTATAGAGTCCAGTCTTCGATCGCTGGAGAACGAAGACAATTCCAAAGAGAGCCCAGGAGTCCTGAAGCTCCTTATTCGGTCGTCGGGCATGCCACCAAGCATTATACCTAAAGGAAAAGGCAAAGCACCAACGCCAGTATCAGAAGCGGCACCATCTCCAGACCCAGGCCTTGACATTAAGATAACCGCCATTCTCGATATCCTCCCTGACCACTCCCCAGAATACATAAAGGCACTACTTTCACATCCGGACTATCCTTTTCGTGGTAATACAGAGAAAGTCATCTCTGCGCTTTTGGAGGGGACGGCTCCTTCATTCGAGGACCTTACACGCTCCAGCCAGAATATCAGTCACGGGAAAACCAGAGCTGTTGAAGACGGCATAAACGCGTATGTGAGATCCAGACAGGGTGTCAATGAAGCTATGGATATGTCTCGTGTAACATTCGGGAAGAAAAAGTACGTTTTCGTTGCTATACCCCTAGTACTCGTTTGTTAATTCATTTATTTGAAGTGAATCATCATCAGCATTCCTCGCGGACCGCACCGATATTGAACAGATGAAGGCCGACATCTTACGTCGGGCTGAGGCATTCACAGACTCCGAAGAAGAGGAGGCAGAACAGGAGGATCCAGACCTCGAAGTCGATATGCAAAATCCAAATATCAAAATCTCTGGCGACGGCGAAGACGAAAACGAGTCTGAAAGTGAAGAAGAACCGAAAGAGTCTACGGAAGTCATACTGGAGCGGGCATATATTAGGGATCCAGCGTTGTTCAATAGAGATGCAAAGAAATCAAAAGGCAGAGAAGAGCTGAGAACACAAACAGGCTGGTCGGATGAGCAGATCGAGGGTTGGAAGATCATGTTGGAACGGGACGTACGTCTTTTTCTCTTCATCGTTGTTCGTATCATTAATAACATGGGTTGACAGCCCAAACGGAGAGAACGCCTCATCCAGAAGTACGAATTCGAAGCACCGCAGAATCACACACTCCCGCCACCAGGTCCTGCATCTTCATCGTCAAGAGGTCGAGGACATGGTAGAGGTGGACGTGGAGCTAGAGGTGGTGGCGGTAGAGGTGGTGGCAGTGGCGGCAATGAAGCAAGAGACCGAGCGAGGAAAGATCGTCGAGGAAATCAAGATCGTCGAAGAGGCCATGATAAGAAGATGGCGAAAGCTGGTGGTGTCTAGCATTTCTGTAAAGAAATCTGATTTCTTGTCTATAAGAAATCTACTTCTACTTGTGCTTTTAAATGACAGGGATGTATAGACCACAGATGTAACCTGTCGAGCTGTGATCAGAGAACGTTCAGTCGGACAAACGAACAACTAGACTCGTCCACAGGTTTGTTTCTTGTAGTTATATTGGCTTTCCTGTCAATGTCCTGTGATAAGCTGCTCAATACAACTCAGGTCAGTCACCAGCAACGCTGGAACGTGAAGACTGGAAGAAGTACCCTCCATTCAGGATTTCTGTAGACTTTACCATTTTAGACATTCACGAGGGCATTCATTCCTTCAACCGAACCTTCATGCCTTCAATCTTCAACACCCATGAATAATACCAAAATGGCAGAAGCTGATTTAGAAAACGCAGGAATATATAGTGTAAAGAGTGTATTGGATGCTTCATGGATTGGTACGTCTCCGAAGCATTTCCATTCGAGTTTTGACGTCAGCGAATTGAAGATGTAGACTTCTGCATTGTTTGTGCGACTAGCATTCTAACGTCGTTCGTCCTCATCGGCGACAGCGCAACTGCCATACTATGAGCTCATTCTCTTCAATATCGACTGGTTTTTGGCGTTGAGTATTGCCGGTTGGGGAAACGAATTCTGCGGGTCATTGGATCCATCTGCCCTGGAGTTTTGGGACAGCCTGTGTGTCGCTTTTAATCGTGGTAATGGTCACCCTCATAATCGAGGCTGTAGTGTTCAATACTGCGAAGAGCGGTGCGACCATTGTTTCATTCCTCAAAGATGGATCGTGGGATATCTCCGGTGAATATCTAATCTCACTTTTGCGTCTCTAAACCTAAACTCTTGGTACAGTTACGCACATCAAAGAAGTCGCTAAGAATCATACAGCGAATATCATCACCATTCAAATTGGACATAACGATAGGCATTGCAGCAGCGGGTCCGTCATGCGTCGAGATCTTACCTTGAATATGGTAAAAGAGCTGGGAGCAGAACCTGTACCTGTCGCGCCTCTAGCCATTCGCGATTTCACTGCAAACGGAAGGACACATGATGGTTTGGTACCATAGGTGGGGGTTATGACCAAGTTATGTCGTTCCTCAAACGTCACTTCAACATATTTCAATGTACGTGGTTTTGTCTACTGTCAAGAGCAGAAGACCCGTTACTGATGTATTTCAATCAATTCGAACGGGGGGTGACCGGTGACCAATGACACCCTCGTTCGAACTTGGGAATCTGAACGAGGCATGGTCGTTCGAATTGATTGAAACATGTCAGTATACCGATCTCCATGAAGCAAGTCTCAGATACTGTGAGGCAATTGGAACCAAAGCTTCTCATAGATTGAATGACGAACGATCATGAGACACCGTCCGCAAGTCGCTGCCGTAGAGCACGTACTTGTACCTGAATGTCTTCTTTTCAGATATCAATGCAAAGGGCATAGTATGCGTGTTCTCTGTCCACAGAACTCCTCGTGATTCATGCCGACATGACTCGCAGAATGGTCGCCGACCTCAGCTGGGAATTCAGCCTCGTTGGTGGTATCAACCTCCCGATACTTATCCTACAACATATCTCGCGGCATCCCATCCTGCTGAGCGTGGCAACCTATGGAGATCATGATTTTTTTACTAGACGAGGTGCCCTTACTGATATATCTTCCTGCGAATGGACACTGTAGCACTTATATGACCTAATAACTCTCCTCAAATCCATCTTCCCATTCTCTTCACTTGTGTCTTTATCGATTGTTTTGATGACCTTTAGCTCGCGATCGCTCTCGAGCAAGCGCGACAGGAAATAAGCGCCACCTTCACTATTATGATGTCCGCTGTGCACTCCGAGACTCAGCGCTGGGCGCCGAAGTTGTAGCCATGTGTTCTGTTCAAATTCAACTCTGACGCTTGATGAGGGTGCGCTCCGGAGAAAGGTCGAATGGCGAATTTGAAATACTGTCTAATTGCAAGGACGACACAAAAACGGTCTTGAGGCACTTGGAAGCCATTCTCCAAGACGAGAATGAATATAGACATCTGCTTGCTCAACGAGGAGAACTCGCACAGTCACTTTTGGATTTACTTCAGACAGTGAGTAGCCTTTTGCTTGTAGTGAAACCGGCTTCTGACTGACTTCATAGCTATCCAACTCTCCTCAAGCATCTTCTCAGCTTCGTTCATCAATTTTAAAGGCAGTCCTTCGACTTTCTCGGAAATCAAACCTTTACCCGCAATGCTTGACTGTAGAGAATATTAGACAGCGGGGAGAACATCCGGTAGCTTCAGGAGGATTTGGAGAAATCTGGATGGGTGAAGTAGAAGGTTCAGATCAGGTCGTATGCTTAAAAGTAGTGAAGCTGTATCTTGAGTCCGATATCGAGAAGGTTCTGAAGGTGCGTGCATTATCTGACAGCGGCTTAGGCTAGAGCTGAGACTGTGCTCGCTTCATACAGAGTTTTCTACGAGAAGCCATTGTATGGAGACAGCTCGACCACCCTAATCTTCTACCGTTTCTCGGGCTCTACTTCCTTACCTCAAGTAGGCAACGGTTATGCCTCATTTCACCGTGGATGGAGAATGGGAATTTGATCCAGTTCCTGGAACGAACGCCGCGGTCAGACGTGGATCATTGTCAATTGGTGTGTTGCATGCCCAAGGGAACCTACCTCATCGCTGACACGGCTAGGTCTGGGACGTTGCTAACGGTCTTCGATACCTTCATCAGATGAAGATTGTTCATTCGGATCTCAAAGGAGTAAGGTCATACAGTCTAGTTGTCGTGACCGTCTTCTGAAATTTCCGTCTAAAGGTGAACATCTTGATGACAGAATCTCGCAAAGCAATTATCGGCGATTTTGGTCTCTCTTACGTTGCAGAAGGGGAGGTGTTGCGGCTAACTTCGACAAGTACTTTTTCGGGTGGGACAACTCGATGGCTAGCTCCTGAGCTCCTGAATAACGAGTCTCGGCCGTCGTATAAAAGCGATATTTATGCATTTGGGTGCGTCTGCTATGAGGTTCGTAGGAAACATCGCACATTATTCGTGTCATTCACATACATATTAGATATATTCAGGGCTTCGACCTTTCCATCATCTCTTATACGATGCTGCTGTTTTACTGCAAGTTATGCAAGGAAACCGACCATCACGTCCTCAGAATAGGCCAGAACTGAGCGATGAAATGTGGACACTTATACAACAATGTTGAGCTACTGAGCCTTCCTCCAGGCCAGGCATCGAGGAAATCTATCAGTCCATTGATTCCTTGTTTGGCGCTATTGAAGCTGCACCGGCCTGGGAATCGAGTATTTCGGAACAAATCTGGTCAACTGCGCAAACTCCGGAGACGCCTTTGGAAGTTTTTACGTTCCTTTCTGAATCACATAGAAAGCTGCAAATTAGGTGAGCCTTGAGATTCGGCAACCAGTTGATGGCGAGCTGATCCATCAACACAAGAGGGAGACTCAGAGAGGCCGCCGGAAAAGATGATTTCTCCGATTCTTTGATAGAGAGTGAGATGAACCGACAGATAAACATCTACAAGCTCATTAGCGAGGAAGAGCGGTACATTAAGGACCTTGAGGTCGTAGAGGCAATGTTCATCACACCTCTTCGACAAGCGAATCCCCCCATAATATCCAATTCGCCATCATCACCTTCTCGCAACCCTTATCCATCACTCCATGCTCACACACCCACCTCCGACTCGTCAGTTGACTCATTCATCGATACCGCGTTCAATAACATTCTTGACCTACGCGAGTGCAATAAGAGGTTACTCGAAATGTTATACGTGCGGGAACAAGAGCAGGACCCTGTGATACAGTGTGTCGGTGACATCTTCTTGGATGCAGCCACGGAGTTTAGAGTCGCTTACCCGATTTACATCGGAGGATACGTAGCAGCTGAGAAGAAGCTTGGAGAGGAAGCGGAAACTAATCCTGAATGGCGAATGTTTGTCGAGGTAAGCGCTTAGACTATTAGCTGTTTCCATGTTACAGAGACTTATTGTTACTATTATAGCAATCCACTCGCAAAGTTCAGCGACAACATAAACCCGCTTCACACGGTCTGGAAAACAGTCCTAGTGCCTCAAAGGCTCATGTCGCTGAAGCCTCACCAATCCGTTTTGATCTCAAACACTACCTCAAACGTCCAATCGAACACCTCCAAAAGTACCCCATCCTCCTTGAGACCATCCTCAACGAAACAGCCGAGGGAAACCCGGACGCAGAGTACCTCCGAGAAGCAATCGAATCTATGAGGGTAGTGCAAAGTATCGCAAAACTCTGGACATTCCAGGCTTCAAAGGGCCGGCAGCCGGCGGGGCAGTGGGAATGGTTCGATCTAGCTGGTAAGGATGCTACTAGTAATCTGGAGAGAAAAGCAAAGGAGCTTGGGATAAGTGAGGCAGAGTGTAAGAGGCAAAGCATCATCTTTGAATTGATAAAGCAAGAGATGAAATATGTGAAGGATTTGGGGAATATTGATGTGGTGCGTGCCAATCAAGGTTGTATTATCTCATTTTCACTCATTTCCTCTCGAATTAGATCTACATACGCCCTCTACGAAATGCTGAACCGCCTATCATCCCACCAGACCGAATAGATCAATTCGTCAGTGATGTTTTCCACAATTTTCACGAGATCTATGCCCACCACTGGCGTATGCTAGAGAAGTTCCATGAAATACAAAGAGAGGAACACCCTGTGATAAAGTCTATTGCAGCTGCTCTATTCGATGCAGCTCTTGGCTTTCGGGATGCATATCTGGAGTACATCCCTAATTATCCTATTGCGGAGTATAGGATCGACGAAGAGAAGGCGAGGAATCCGACGTTTAAGAAATTTGTTGAGGTCTGTTGTGTTTGCTCGATGTCTATGAAGCCATTTTCTGATAGAAATGGTGTAGGACTGTACACGAAACCCTGAAGCTCGTCGGCTTGATATGAAGAACTTTATCAATATGCCTATTTCTCGGCTGCTCAGGTATCAGCTGCTCTTGAAGGGTATCTTGGATGAGACTTCTCCTGGGCACGAAGATCAAGAAGATATTCCGCAGGTTTTGGAGACGATCAAGGCGCTCGGGAAGGATATAGAGCCAGGAGTAGCGTCAGCGAAGCAAAAGGTGGAATTGTGGAGGTTTAACTCCAACTTCGTGTTCAAGCCTGGAGAGTTCATTGTACGTATCTATCTGGATGTGTGTGTACATCTATCTGCTGACGCCGAATATCAGGACTTGCATCTACTCGATGAAAACCGGTCTCTCGTACATTCTGGGAAGCTACTCCGACAACATGAGGTTGGATTGAACGCCTGGAGCGAGCTGTTTGTTCTGTTGTTTGACAATTACCGTGAGTGGAAGCAGAAACCATCGTCTTTCTTGGGCTCATAGTGGATGGGTAGTCATCATGACAAAGGTCAGGGAAAAAGATGATACTGTAGAGTACTATGTAAACTCTCGTGTGAGTTGCCAACCGGTTCCTTTTTCATTCAACTCCCGTTGATAAGACTGTCTTCCACAGCCAATCCCTCTTGGTCTCTTGACGTTAGTCAACTTCACCGACCCGCCGACTAACACCGGCATATCGAACGACGTCCCCTTGGCTTTCCCATTCACGATTCGTTATGATGGACGTGTGGGTGCTGTGTATACTTTATACGCTGAATCGGCTCAGGTAGGCACGATGTGGAAGAATAAGTTGGGAGAAGCGATAGAGTTGGAGCCAAGCGAAATGTTCGAGATTGACACGTTGAGTACAGATACGTTCTTGGTGCCTTCGTCGATCGGATCAAACACGGACGCGGCGGCTTGGAGTGGTGATCATCAGTCTACCGGAAAGGTTACATGTTCAGTGCCATTTAGTGAGTGATGTTGGTTGTGGTCGCTCGGTATTTGACTGATCACTCTTCGAGACACGTCGGACGGGCGAGAGCTGGTGGCTATAGGATGTGCTGAAGGAGTGTGGATTGGTTTTAGGCGTGATCCACGCTGTTTGTAGTGTTTCAAGCTCTTATGATCCAATGCTGACGTTTGCCTTAGCTATGCGGCGAGTCCTTCATCTTAGGATGGTTACACAATGCGCTATGCTCGAGGACTTTGGGATCTTCCTGATCTTGGCCGACAAGGTGAGGTGACGTGCTTCAAGGATGCTGCACCGTTACTCAGTAGTGTTTTTGTGTAGTCTCTATTTGCATATCACATCGAAGCGCTAGTTCCATCTTCACCTGCGAGCCAACATGCATGGGAAATGCCTCAGAGATTGAGTGGCAGCAAGGATGTGGATTTCTTCAGCATTGGTACGTTACAAGGCCGGACACTCGTCGTGTACGTGAAGAAAAAAAGCGTGAGTGAACATGAAAACTTTATAGTCTTGACCCATTTCATCCTTTCCGTACAGATGGAGAGCGTTTTCTATGTAGTTGAGCCAGTCATCGACAAAATCAAGGAAGTAACGAAGGCTCCTGCCAGGCTAGGCTCGCGATTTGGGTTTAGAACTGCAAAATCCGACTGGTTCAGACCATACCAAGAATTCTTCTTACCTTCAGAATCTTTTGATCTGATATTCCTCAATGCAAGAATCGCCATTATGTGTACAAGAGGCTTTGAAATCCTGGATCTTTCCGAGTGAGTAGGCAAAAGCTCGAAGTGATGCGAAAGGTCCTAATGGTCACCTACAGCTTACAGAGTGTAACGATCCCGCAGACAGAAGACCCTCGATTCGCCGGCCTTGCCAAGCGTTGTGAATCGTGTAGGCCGCTTGGGATGTTCAGAGCTACTGAAGAAGAATTCCTTCTTTGTTATAGTGGTAAGTATTTTGGTTATTTGCTCCGCAATAGACGAATGAAACTGGAATGTCTTCAGAATTTGGCCTGTACGTCAATAGGCATGGCGATCCCTCTCGATCAAATGGCCTTATCGAGTGGGAAGGAACAGCCGAAAGAGCTGCCCTTCATTCACCCTACATCCTTCTCTTTGACACTGGCTTCATTGAAATCCGACATGTCCAAACTGGGTGTTTAGCTCAGATCATTCGCGGAAGCGATCTTCATTGTCTTTGGAACAAACATGGTACCGACATTCAACTTCCCGCAGCACCTCTTTCACCCGCGACACCTCATTCTCCCGTGAAGCCTAGTCAAGGCCAACAGATGGATCAGGTGCCGCGTGTCCACGGTGTTATGAGAGCCTCGCGAAGAGTCCAGCATGTGTTTCAGCTCGTGCCTACAATACCGTCTGAACACGCTGCTCGGAGCCAGCAGATAACCGCTACTATACGTTTGCAGCAGTTCGAAGATCCTGCGCTCATAGCGCAGGTCAACAAGCTAGCTGACCTGCTACCGCACGTAGAAAGGAACATATTGGCTGGTTACTTGCGGAGGGCTGGTCATTCAGATATACTGGCTATTGGCCAGTATCTGGAGGATGAACGGAATGATTGTGTTAGGCAGGATTGAAGCTTTGCTTGGGCAACTTTCTTTCATGTTCATGTTGGTTACCCTTTCTCCATTTCTCGTCATTGGTGTTTACATTTACATTGTGGATGAATTGCCTCGGAAGTGCACTTTTTGCTTGTGTTACATATTATTTTTTGCTCTTTCGTCCCAGTGATTGACTTCTAGTGACTACAACTGCATAAAAAGGATGTGAGATTGATGCGTGTGGTATGAAAAGGCTGAGGTGAATTGCCAGTGCTCCCCCCTGGTTTGTACGATCAATGTCCGTTTATTGCAGAAGCTTTCGTACCATCCACAGCTCCATTGTGGTATAATAAACAGCACGGCAGCAAGTTG
This sequence comes from Moniliophthora roreri, assembly GCA_001466705.2. Classification (NCBI taxonomy): domain Eukaryota; kingdom Fungi; phylum Basidiomycota; class Agaricomycetes; order Agaricales; family Marasmiaceae; genus Moniliophthora; species Moniliophthora roreri. Next base: position 637,120 of record LATX02000175.1, read on the forward strand.
AACTGGATGGCCGTGGATAGCAGTATCGGTGAACGGCTATCGAAATATTGGAAGGACAAGGGAACGACCGCCTTGCTACCGTCAGTCGGATGCGTAGGACAACTTAATGAAGGTTTGGGATGTGCAATTGATATCCTTCCGAGGCATTGAAAGGACAGGGATGTCGGAAACACGCCGAGGACTTTATTCGCGTATTCCTTAATGTCCCAGGACATCAGAATTACGAGCGGACCCGATCGGCTGCGGGGTTTCACGATGTCGCTACAAACTAGTGGAGATCGGGATGGAAAATGCAATCACGAGTGATTCGAAATAAATACCGTAAGGCAATTGAAGCTAAAGCTCAAGTGCTCAAATGCGGCGGCGGGGTAAGCAGAAAAAGTTAGTGGGACGTCAGCACAGAAAGATCGAGAGAGGACGGCCATGAACGACACGAGCGGAGACGCGACAATTTGAAAGGCGAAATTGCGAGGTTGACATTATCAATGCCTGAACTCAATATGGTCCTTGTCCGAGTCGGGTTGGAGGAAAAAGAGACGAAGGGAAAGGAAAGGATAGCGATCCAGAGGAAATGGAAAAGTAAATCCAGGGATCTGGAAGAGCTTTGGTACCTGTGCAATGGACGCCGCCGGATCCTTCTTCTCGACCACCACCATCCCCTCAACCCTATGTATGCCCTACGCCCTACCCGCCAACGTTCAGATGCCTCAGTACGCCCTTTCCAGTTTTCGGCTTCGGCGGGTTGCTCTCGAACGCCAAGCCAGCTGGAAAAACGCAAAAGGAAAGGGCTTTGAGTGTATCTGGGTGACTTGTTACGGTGGGCGACATGGTTCTGTTGTTGATTACCTTACATTGACGCGTTAATCAGCAGCCTCACGGTATTTCATCACCTCACGCTAAGGCAAGTACTAGTACGGCTACGCGACTATGTAGGGGACTTTGGTACAGGCAAGTTTTGAACTTCTCTTGACCCAGTTGCCATGCTCATTGTTGTCTGTAGCAGAAACTGAGGAGCTGTTTCTGCACAGTAGATGAGGTTGCAGAGTAGCGGTGGAGAACTTGTTGAGAATTGTTGTATGGGTGGGCGGAGAATTACGGGATGTGGATTTGTATGATGGTCGACCAGGCCGGGGACTGGGTTAATCAAGCGAGGTACGAGCGATTGAGTCGGCTTACAAGAGACTAGGGACTAAGTCAAAGTTGAAATATCCTCCGCAAGACTCGCAAACGGCTTCTAATATCTTGGACTTCTTCGGCAGAGGTGAACACAGTACGTGTATTCACCTAGGTATACATCAGAATGCATCACATATTATGATTACCGTACCGGAAGGAACACAGACAACTGGCTACCCCGCCGACGAGGCGATATACGTGGCAGAGGTCCCAAATTGACCTCACCGTCGGATACCGTCGGTCACTGTCAGAAAGTGTGGCCCTTTCTTGATGATATCCGTTGCAATTGGTCTCCGGTGAATTTTGAGGTGCCAGTGGATTTCTCACTGGGTACGACTCTCCTGTTTTGTCATTTTTCAGATGACTCAGCTGTTGTCCAAGCCGGATGGGCAGATAGTCTTTCTCCTTGGAGGATAGGAACTGAACCACTAACGTTCAACCCAAGCTCCCAAGTGCTTCTCTGGTCTCTTTACGACAACTTAAGGACCGTTTTTAAGCAGTCGTGAATGAAGGATTGAACATCCTCAATTAGCATCATGGCTACAAGTTTCTCTCATTCACACTTTGCGGCTGTCGCACGGACTGTATGGAATAACTCCGACCAAGTTTCCTCTTTGACGCGAGAACATCACCATCGCTCTGCCTTTGGATTGCTCTTGGGCCTGTTCGTTGCTATCTATTTCGTCCAGGTAGCTTGCCGACGCAGCAAAGGCAAACTCCCTCCTGGTCCCATGGGTCTACCATTCCTCGGTAACCTACTGCAATTAAGCCTTGACGCTTGGTTACCTTTCACTGAATGGAAGTACAAATATGGTGCGTTTATCTCTGAACATCTGAGAACGGTATTGATTTCGTGATGAAGGACCATTGGTGTACATCACGGCCGGAAGTCAGGGCATTTTGGTCCTGGGCTCTCACAAGGTCGCAGCGGATCTTTTAAATAGGAAAGCCCACATTTACAATGACAGACCTCGTTTTATTGGCAAGTTATTCTGTATCACGTCGGTGTTCAGTGTGGTCCTGACATGCTGTTTGCAGTTGCATCTGAGTACCTGACAGGTGGAATGTTTCTAGCCGCCCTGCAACACAACGATGTGTAAGACCTTATTCCTCACTCCGGCTAACCTATCGCTGACTCTCCGTTGTAGCTGGAAACGGATGCGACGAGCTGGAAATGAGGTGCTGAACAAAGCAATGGCTCCCGCTTTCTATCCTGCACAAGAACAGGAAGCCGTTCGGTTGACAAGCAATATGCTACAGTCCTCAAGACCCGAGCGTTGGGATAAAGAATTCCAAAGGTAAGTTGATGCTGGATTTCCTCGCCGGTAGCTAATTCATTATACTTCTGCAGGGCTGCCTCATCCCTCGTCTTGTCGGTCATTTACGACCTTCCAATCCTCCGCTCCGCCAACGACCCTGTTATTGAACGTATCAATCGATTTGTGTCTCGGGTGACCCAAGCGATGTACCCAGGGACCTATCTTGTTGAACTTTTTGCCTGGATGGAATACCTACCTAGTGCAGTTGCTCAGTGGAAACGAGACGCTATCACTTGGTATCGTCGTGACACCGAGCTTTTTGTGAAACTCTACAAAGACGTTGAAGATCGTATGGTAAGTTCTTGTTATGTTAAGGTCGAGCAAAGAGCTCTGAGCAGCCGTCACCATTACCTTCAGAATCAAAGCGGCGCGCGTCCAAGCTTCACGAGCACGATCATTCGTGACCAGAAGCGCTACAACCTTTCCCCGATCGAAGGTGCCTGGCTTTCTGCAACTATGTAGTACGTTTGAACGTTCTTCTGATATTTCTAGCAGAACTGACCCGAGTTTTTGCAGCGCCGGTGGAGCAGAGACCGTACGTGGACATTTCCTCTCCTGCACCTATCACTAACATTGCCTTTCAGTCTGCCACAGCTGCTGATTGGTTTATGTTCGCTATGATTGCTCATCCAGAAGTCCAGGCAAAATGTCATCAAGAGCTTGATGCTGTCATTGGGCGCTCCAGGATGCCCAGGTTTGCTGATCAAGAAAGGTTACCGTATATTCGAGCCACCGTTCGAGAAGTGCTGAGATGGAGGACAGTTGTCCCAATTGGTGCGTCTTTGATATGAGATTAGCATAATGTTGGAGGGTACTAAGGGTTGCTTTTGCCCTTTTCAGGGGCCCCACATCAGTCCATGGAGGTACGTGATGCATACCACGGAATTTTATTGGCTAATCCAACTCATCGAGCCATCTATAGGACGACTGGTATGAAGGTTACTTCATTCCCAAAGGTCTGTTTTGCTTGCGCAATCAGATGATGTTCGACATTGATCAACCCTTCTCGAAGGAACCATTGTCATTGCGAATATCTGGTGGGTGATTGACAGGATATCCTTGATTCTATGAGGCTGATAAGTATGTCAACAGGGCCATGAACAGGGACAAGGAGGTCTATGTAAGAAGCACCCCTCGGTGGAATTTGTTTAGAAACTGAATGCATTGGCAGGGCCCTGATGCAGACGTGTTTAATCCAGGAAGATATATCGGCCCAGACGGCAACCTGGCCCCTTCACCACCGGACACTAAACGTGAGTGTATTTTCCCAGGACTGTTTGGAGTTAGGGTACTCACACCGTCACTACAGAGGGTACGTTCTTTGACAGAAGTAACAATGGAATAAATTGAATAACCCTTTCATTTAATAAGGCCATGTGTCCTTTGTAAGTCTCTCAGACCTATAGGACTCACTGCCGAGGCTCATTCGTTCTGACACATCAGGGATACGGCGGAAGGTACGAAATCGGGTAACTCTAGGGACAGTTGTTGACCTCAAATACTTTCCAGAATCTGCCCTGGAAGGCACGTTGCCAATACGTCTCTCTTCATCAACATCGCTTGCCTTCTGTGGGCAGCAAACATAAGCCCAGAGAAAGACGCTCAAGGCCAACCGATAATGCCAGACCTATCGGATGCTAAAAGCGTGAATGATGGAATTGCCGTGTAAGTGCGAGCAATCTCCGGACGATATCTAGGTCTTGACGAAATGATTTAGACGACCTCTTCCCTTCAAGTGCTCTGTTACTGCTCGATTCCCAGAGGCCATGGAGGTGCTTGAGCACACCAAGGAAATGTTGGGAATCTAACCTGTATGGATCTTAAGAGAATTGTCTTCAATCTTCATCTCCTCTAGGTCGGCCATAAATAGAATGCCCCTATTGGCTTGTGTTGATTTTACTGGAATATCAATGGTATCTTTGTGAATCCCGAGTTACAAGGACCTTATTCTCTACCTTGGAAGATTCAAGGGCAACGTTATTCGTTGCAGGCTGCCATCCATTGCACTTTGCTTGGTCAAATCCGGACTCTGACGGAAATGAAGGAGCATCTATAAAATGTACAAAGAGAGATTTGGCTTCTGGCCGAGTTGACCAGGCGCGCGAGCGCCCAGAAGCTTTGCCACATCTTCGAGGAAACAGTACGGACATTACCAGGTACCGGTGACTAGTTTATGTACAGATAACATACATGAACTGACATTTCCGTAGCCGCTGGTGCTCAGACGAGTGGCTCTGGGTGGGAAGATTCCTTAAAATCACGGAATACGCGTGATAGAGGAGGAGGCCTTTGAATCGTTCAAGACGGAACCTGCGGGCAAAGAAGTAGGCGTTGGCGGCGTGACTTTGGGTAGTAGTTCAACGACGTATCTCTTTACCGGTAGAACCAAAGTATCTGTGACTCTAGTAAAATTACCAAGGTACGCAAGAAATGTCGCAATCTACAGACCTCAAACTTCAAAGCTCCAGCTTCCGAGACACTTGGTAATCAACGGTCGCGTCACCAAATGTAGGCACGTTTGTAGAGTAAGACGTTTTCGGTCAAACGGACTTGCCGTGTTTCATTGGATAGCGTCAGATAACGTCGCAGACCGGACTCGCTGGACGTCATGGGCGCGGCATTCATTCCTTCTGAATTGGATGCTTTGTGAATCGGTATGCCTCAAAGTCACTATCCATTCAATGAGTTTTGACACCAGGATTGAAGATGCAGTATAATCTGACAGATGGCACCTCTGTTCTCCTGCGAGACGCTTGCCAATAACTAGCGGCAATCACAATGAGAGGCACCATGCTTCATAAAGGATTTCTCGTCAAGGAGAATGAACTATCCTCAAGATGATCAAGCTTCTCTCTGTTGCAAGCCTCTTCTGCATTGTTGGTGCGGTTAGCATCGTTCGTCCTCAATGGCGATAACACAACCGCCACACTGTGAACTTATTCTCTTCGATATCAATTGTTTTTTTATATTTAATATCGCCTTGTAGTCACGGTCGGGGAAACGGATTTTGTGGGTCATCGGATCCATCCATAGCATCTACCCTAGAGCCTGGGACACCCTGTATGTCGCCTCTAGTCGTGGTGGTGCTCTTTTTCACACTTGAAGTTCTAGGTTTCAATACTGCGAAGGGGGGTGCGACCACTGTTTCATTCCTTAACGGTGGGTGGTGGGATATATCCGGTGAATATTTATGCAGGTGTTTTGGCCTTACATTTCTGAATGTCGTGATCCAGTTGCACGCATCAAGGAGGAGGTCGCTAAGAATCGTAGAACGATCGTCACCGTTCAACTTGGACACAACGATAGACATCACAGTACCAAGGAAGTTATGGCTCAGGATCTTGCCAAGATGGTGGAAGACATCCGAGGGCTAGGTGCAGAGCCTGTACTCGTCTCGTCTCTGGTCATTCGTGATTTCCGCGCAAACGGAAAGATAAATGATGTTTTGGCACCATGGGTAAATGTTACGACCAATATGGCGAAGGTACTATGTCTTTCCTCAGTTACAGTTCCAACACATATTGATGTGTACGTTTCGTATATTTATCAGGAACAGAAGACTCACTACATCGATCTCCATGGAGCAAGCCTCAAACATTGTGAGGCAATTGGAGCCAATGCTGCTCACAGATTGAATGATGGACCATCAGACACCACCCCGTGAGTCACCGCCGTAGGAGAGCATATACTTGTACTTGAACACCTTATTTTCAGATATCAATGCCAATGGTATGGTCGTTTTCAGAAGATATGCATGCCCTCCGTCTTCAGAACTATTTGCAAATACTGACATTACCCGCAGAATGGTCGCCGACCTGCTCAACTCAAACCTTGGCCTTATTGGTATAAATTTGCCCCCGATTATTCCAAACCGGGAATTATCCTACAATATTTTTCATGGCATCTCATCCTATTGAGTAGAAGGTTATGGAGATTATGGTGGTTTACTACGGATGACGAGTGCCGCTGGTGGCAATATACATTCGGAACTTCCTCTTGAGAACGAATTCCAATGTCGTGTTTCTAATTTTCCAATGTGATATAGAGCCCTATAGGGAAGAGTTACAAGAATAGGCGAGATAATGGGGAAAACGCAAGGGTGAAGCGTCGGAAGAAATGTCAGATGCGGATCGTTGTATTACGTAGTAGATAGTGCCTTCAAATACGTTTACTTGTGTATGAGGGATGAGTACGATGAACAGCGTGGATGTCGACGATTCGGGGAGATGTTCTTCGTATGACTTGGCTGAGGAAGAGGGTAAGATATTGGCCGGAGAATTCTTGACCACCGGAAAGGTCTCGAAGTCAGAATATCGATCTACCCGAGAGTCTATCAGAACGACTGTCTTCTTTTGTCGAGAGAGAGAAAGTGGCTAGCCAGGCTACCGAGGATCAGAGCTCGTGAATGGTTGAGACTCGCATTGCATTTCACTATTAGTATGAAAGTCGTCGTTATATGCGGGAAATAAAAACCGGAGACAGAATCACTAGAACAGCGATACCTTACTTTGATTCTTGAAAGTAGCGACGCTAATAGAGGTGACAGCTAAGGATCAAGGCTGGACCAAGGTCAAGTAAGCACACAGAACTCGCCGCGTTTTCTACATCAACCACCATCCGAAACTCGATGTCAACGCGCGTCGGCATTCAACACGTCTTCCGAAGCACAGCCTACAAACACGAAAGCCAAAATGGGCCCATGGACTCTCCATGCATCGATTCACTGAAACGTTTGGTTAAAGAGAATCCTGTGGTTCCTATCGGTGCGTTCCCTACGCCCTTTTCCTCTACGTACTCAGCCCATCCCAGTTTAGCTAGCCGAAAACATGAAGGTTCGGTGGAAAGCTGCCTAGGCCCTGTAATTGGAAACATATACTAGATGCTGTATTATTCAAATCGGAGAATAATTAACAAATAACTGGGTACAAGAGGTGAGAAAATTTGGTGAGTAACTCACGAGTTACCTCAAAGCTAACCATGATAGAAATCATAGACTCGTGTGCCAGATTCTGCTAAGGGCTCCTATAGGAACGAAGCAGATAGATACTCTCATACATAGCGCACTGCTTGGAGGAAGATGGTTTCGGCCACCGGCGACCAACCGTCTACGAACTCCATGTCGCTCTTCCATTCTCCTGCACGTTCATTTGGCCATCCTGCCTCTGTGCCTCTTCCGCCGCTGCCATCTCAAATCTTCACCCTCAATCACCTCCCTGCCCGTGTTTGTCCTTGCATTCTAACATTAGCAAGTTCAATCTTCCCTTCCCTATGGGAGAGGGAGATGAACTGAACCCGCCGGAGTTTGTAGGCAACCGGAACGACTGTATTATACTCGAAAACTTGGCGGCTCCTGACACCAAGATTCAGCATTTCGAGTCCAAATGTCTTCTTTTCTCCACCTGCGGGATGCTTGTCAATAGTATCGGTAACTCGCATTCACCGACAATCATGCTCAGAATACCCTTATAACGAGTCATTTGCCGAGATTCTTCGCCCATTCTCAAGCTCAACATGCTCAAGTTTCTCGCCGTTGCAACCCTCTTCTGCTACGCTGGTGCGATCAGCCTACCAACATCGTTCGTCCTCATAGGTGATAGTACAACTGCCAAAGAGTGAGCCTCCGGTCCTTTGATTGACCTCCGTTTCTCATACTGAAGATTGTCCTGTAGTAGCGCGGGTGGATGGGGAAATGGATTCTGCGGATCGACAGACTTGCAGTTGCAGTCTGTCCTAGAGCCAGGAACACCCTGTATGTCATTTCCAACTGACCTCTAGAGCTCATACTGACCCGGGATCTAGGTCATAACACTGCAAAGGGCGGTGCTACCACTGCTTCTTTCCTGAAGGATGGGTCCTGGGACATATCTGGTAGGCAACGAGGCAAGATGTTCTGGCTCTAGATACTCAGTATCCTGCTACAGTTGCCCGCATTAAAGAGGAAGTCGCTAAGCACCGCAGGACTATCGTTACCATTCAATTTGGACATAACGATGAATATCGTAGCACCAAGGAAATCATGCATCAGGATCTCACCAACATGGTTAAGGACATTCGAGCGTTGGGAGCAGAACCCGTGTTAGTCACAGCTCTGACACGTCGCGATTTCGGCGCCGACGGGAAGATAGTCGACGACTTGGCACCTTGGGCAAACGTTACGACCAACGTGGCTGAGGTGTGTCCATCCCTCAAATCTTCTTTTGCTACGCACTAACGCACGATCCTGTCTTCTAGGTGCAGAAGACTCATTACATAGACCTCCACGGAACGAGTCTGAAATACTGCGAAGCCATCGGAGAAGCTGCTTGTCATAGATTGAATGCAAAGCCAACCGATATCACCCGTAAGTCTCTGCTGCCCTAGGACTGCACTGGCGTTAAGATGGCATTCTTTTCAGATATCAATCCCCATGGTGCGGTTGTGTTCGGAAGGTGTGCTCTTCACCGATACATTGTATGCTTCTACGCGCTGACGATACTCACAGAATGGTCGCTGACCTTCTTAACTCGAATTTTGGGTTTGTTGGGATCAACCTGCTTCCAATCGTGCCCAACTGGGAGCTGTCATACAACATCTCTCATGGCATCGCTTCTTACTGAGCCGAAAGATACGTTACTCGCGTTCAGATTGGCTTTTTCGTGGTAGCGTAGGCTTGTACTTTCTTTATTACTGGAGAACTTGTTCGCCTTGTTATCCTATATGAAAGAAGTATTACTGTGACGCGCCGGTGTCAGCGGCGTGAGCTCGTTCGAGTCCAAAAACTACAACCCTGATTCCGGAATATCAGCCACTTCGTTATCTTCACGGCGTTGCATCGTTTTAGCAGAGTGCGCGTTTCACCTTAGTCGCTTACCTTTCACTAGTCTTTGTTGGTGCAGCGAACTTGGCCGTTCACGACAGTTATGGGCCATTGCGTACAATTGTTGCAGAGATTGAAACTCGTTTGCGAAAAGGACAGGAACCGGCCGGCGAATACTCGCAACTCGGTCGGCCAAGTCCGTCTGATATCGACCCGAAAGGGACTCGGTCACTTGCGAACTGTCAAAGTTATGCTCCATCCAATTTATCAGGTCCTATATTTATTAGTTTGGTAAAAAGTCAAACCATCCATCGTTCCTTGTCTTCTCCTCCCATATTCACTCCTTGTACCCCTACCTTCACTAGAATGTCCCCAGTCAAGGTCTCCAAGATTTGCTGTAGTGAGTATCGCTCGTTCTCTGGTATTACTTTTTTGCTCATGTATATCTTGTTTTACAGTTGGTGCTGGCTATGTCGGTATGGCACAAATGGTTCTTTGCCTTCATCTCGCCTAGCTCAGGACTTGGATAATCAACAGGTGGACCAACTTGCGCCGTTATCGCTCTCAAATGCCCCCACATCACCGTGAACATTGTTGACGTCAACCAAGCGCGTATTGATCAATGGAATTCTGAAGATTTCAAGCTCCCCATTTACGAGCCTGGTCTCGAAGACGTTGTCAGGCAGTGCCGAGGAAAGAACCTCTTTTTTTCCACCGAGGTGGACAGATGTATACAAGAGGCAGACTTGATCTTCGTCAGTGTCAACACGCCTACGAAGAAAACGGGTGTTGGAGCTGGTTTTGCAGCTGACTTGAAGTGAGTTGGTAAAGTTTCTGGTCGTCGCTCGGCTCATTCTCCGAGATTCTCGCGTGTTTTTCGTCATTATCTACCCTCCGTTCGATGCTGACGCTCTTATTCATCCTTCTAGTTACGTCGAGCTCGCAACCCGTCGTATCGCCGCCGTTGCCAACACATCGAAGATCGTTGTCGAGAAATCCACCGTGCCATGTCGAACTGCCGAATCTATGCGGACCATCTTGGAGGCCAACTCCAAACCCAACTGTCGTTTCGATATCTTGTCCAATCCAGAATTCCTCGCCGAAGGAACCGCCATTCAGGACCTTTTCAAGCCTGATAGGGTACTCATCGGCTCGTTGCAAACTCCTGAAGGTATCGCCGCGTGTGAGAGCTTGAGTGAAATCTACGCCAACTGGGTACCGTAAGTGATTCATTTCAATCATTCACCCCTTTCCTGCTCTTTGCCACTTTTGTCTCCATTCATATAGGCATCGGTAATAACTACTCTTGAACAGTAAAGATCGCATTCTGACCGTGGGTCTTTGGTCCTCGGAGCTCTCAAAACTTGCGGCAAACGCAATGCTCGCTCAGCGTATTTCATCGGTCAACGCCCTTTCTGCTATTTGTGAGGCTACTGGTGCAAATATTGATGAAGTCGCCCACGCTGTTGGATACGACTCTCGAATTGGTCCAAAGTTCCTCAAAGCCTCGGTCGGTTTCGGTGGCAGCTGTTTCCAGAAGGACATTTTAAACTTGGTGTATTTAAGCGAAAGTTGCCACCTTCCAGAGGTTGCGGCGTATTGGAGACAGGTCGTTGAGTTGAACGAGTATCAGAAGAGAAGGTTTTCAAAGAGGGTGGTGGACACACTGTTCAATACCATTACTGGCAAGGTCCGTAGCAGTCATCTTGTTTCTGTCTGCCTCATTCTCATTAGTTCTGTAGCGCATTGCCATTCTCGGTTTCGCTTTCAAAGCTGACACCGGTGATACCCGGGAGTCTGCAGCGATCACTTTGATCAAGGACTTCCAGAATGAACGCGCTCTAGTGAACATCTATGATCCCCAGGTGCCTCACGATCAGATTTGGACTGATCTTTCAGAGGCTAGCCCTCATCTGCCCCTGGAGACCAGTGGGTATTCTTGGTCCTTCCTCGGCGAACTGCTCACTAAAGCAATCTTCAGTCAAGAAACAGGTTACGATATGTGGATCCGCCTTGGAGGCGTGCAAGAACGCGGAAGCAGTTGTGATCGCTACGGAATGGAAAGAGTTCAAGGAGATTGACTGGGAAACGGTGTATCAGAACATGAATAAGCCTGCATTTATATTTGACGGAAGGTTGTTGGTCGATGCCGAAAAATTGACCAGGATTGGGTTTAAGGTGAGTTTCTCTCAGTCTTGTACTGCAGACCTGTTCTCATGTCACCTGCAAGGTCACTGTCATTGGTCGCGGTGGTTCTTTTTAAACGGACTCGAGGTGTACATACTTATAGATATTCACGGACTTTTTTGTTGCTTATATGTTGTAGCAATGTTGTACTGTCATCGGCGGAATGGCTGTACCGGGTGGGGATAAAAGGCTGTATTACGTTGCCGTCCGTGATTTGGGGCTGTCTAATATAGAAAATTGGTCAAAAACGGAAAATATGTTGAGTAGAACTCGACTCCTCCTTCCCTACGACGACGACCCAGGCGACGCGAATAACGACGAAGACGAACAATAGCTAGTGCTCGACGACGTCTTTGACAGCGTTGAGCCCGGAAGAACATGCCAATTAGCTCTCCTTTACCGTCGCCGATGGCCATGAACAGGTCTTCGTCTACGGGGTCTCAGTCTATTTTCAAGAAACGTTCTACTCAGTCACTTACACCCACCATGGCGTCTGCTGCCTCATACCTCTCTGCCCTTTCCCAAGCAGACGCCCGGGCTCGTGCTCGGTCACCTACTCCCACCAGCACTCCTGCTCTCTCCATGTCATCCTCCATTACCTCCTCGTCCTCCGAGTGTACAGAACTCGGCGACTTTGACGACGAAAACGGCATGCCGAACCCTCTCTCTGTCCCTGCCAGACCTCCCACTTCAGAGCAGGTCTTCAACACTGTTCATACAGAATTTGGTCATTGCGCGAGCGAGGCATATCGACATACCAGCCAGCACGCTCCGGGTGCTCCTATTCATGGGCATGTGGACAGAGACCCGCCTTACTACATTCTCCTTTCGACCTACATCAGCTATCTCATCCTGATTTGTTTGGGGCATGTTCGGGATTTCTTGGGTAAGAAATTGAACCCCAAGGCTTACAGGCATTTGATGCCTCATGATGTGCGTCAACGCGGTTCTGCTTCTTTTTTCGGAATTTCTGATAGTTTGAATCAATAGGGATACGCACCACTCAACTCGGATTTTGATTCATTCTACACACGTCGGTTGAAAACCCGAATGGACGAATGTTTTGCTCAACCTGTTACCGGAGTTGCTGGGCGTACCATTGTGATTCTCGATCGTATCTCGACGGACTACAATCGAACTCAGATTGCCACTGGAACCAAAACCCGTGCTCTCAATATTTCCTCGTACAATTACCTTGGTTTCGCTCAAGCTCGAGGTGGTTGTGCCGACGTGGTAGAGGAGTCTATTAAACGTTATGGCGTCAGCACGTGTGGTGCGCGTCTCGAGGGTGGTTCCAGCGACCTGCACACCGTCGGCGAGAGTCTCGTCGCCAAGTTTGTTGGTACCGAAGACGCGTTGATTTCTTCTATGGGTTTCGCTACCAACTCGACGTTCATTCCCGCTCTTGTTGGAAAGGGATGTTTGGTTATCTCTGACGAATTGAACCACTCGTCAATTAGATTTGGTGTCAGGCACAGCGGCGCACACGTCAGAATGTTCAAGCATAACGACATGAAGAGCTTGGAGTCGCTCTTGAGGGAGGTAATTAGTCAAGGTCAACCTAAGACTCACAGGCCATGGAAAAAGATCTTGGTTATTGTCGAAGGAATGTACAGCATGGAAGGAACGATGTGCAATCTCCCCGGAGTCATGGAGTTGAAGGAGAAGTACAAGGCGAGTCCAACCATGCTGTTGCCTTGATTTTGACTGACGTGAGAGCCTTCAGTTCTACCTTTTCGTCGATGAGGCTCACTCCATTGGCGCCATCGGACCACACGGACGCGGCGTTGCCGACTACTTCGGTATCGATCCCAACACAATTGACATCCTCATGGGTACCTTTACAAAATCGTTCGGTGCCGCTGGTGGTTACATTGCAGGCAAGAAGGCCATCATCGACCGACTTCGCATTCGAGGATATTCCGGCCCATACGCTGAAGCCATGACGATACCCGTTCTCACTCAGGTCATTGCAAGCATGTCCAGCATCATGGGTGTTGATACCTCGTCATTGACCGCATCATCTACCACTACTCTTAGCCTGGCCTCCAGCCACGGCTCGAACGGTTCAGTCAATACCCTCCGAGGTGACGACGAGTATCATCACCCAGGACCTGTACCCTTAAAATACTTGCCATCATGGATGACCCTTCCTCCCGAACTCGCATCAGGTGCCGAAGGTCGTTCCCGACTTCGCCGTCTTGCTTTCAATTCTTTCTATCTACATCGTGGTCTAGATAAACTCGGGTTCATCACCTACGGCCACCCCGCTTCTCCCATCGTTCCTCTAATTCTGTTCAACCCTGGCAAGATGATGATGTTCCATCGAATGATGAAGGATCGGGATGTACCGATCATTACGGTTGTTGTCGCTTATCCTGCTACTCCTCTGATCACCACCCGGGTGCGGTTCTGTGTTAGTGCTGCGCACACCAAGGAGGACATCGACACCATCCTGAGGGCTTGCGATGAAATTGGAGATATCATGGACTTGAAGCATGGAATTCCAAGGAAGGAGAGGTGGAGCATTGAGGACATTACGAGCCGAGCTGTGGAATTGGTTAATATGTCCATTGAGGCATGAACATTGGATGATTCTTTACAGGGGCGGAGGAATTTAGAAGTCACCAAAACACTTTACTTTCTTGACGATGTACATTTTCTTAACATCTTCACAGTAGGCTTTTAGATTCTCCTAGATGGGGGTGCGAGCCGCATTGATTAATTTTACGTTTCCGGACGCCGTCTACATTTGTTGATGCTCAGATTACATTCCACCTAATGCTACCTTGACGTTCCTTGACGTTCCTTGACGTTTTACCCATTCTTGAACAGTGGGAAGTTGCTGCGTATGATCTGTCTGGCACCGTTTCCCCATCTACCAAGTTACTGAATAGTGAACGATGATGCTGACCACCGACACCTATTCCGAGTGGTATTGTCACCGATCAAAGCAAAGGACGCGAAAGCGGAGAACTCGAGTATCTTATTGATGTGCAAATCATCATATCGTTATTCACATGGTGCATGCGAGTTGCCCGTATAAAGGTGTTGACGGGATATCTGCATGTTGTCAATCCAGTGTCCTGTCAAACACTCCACGGAAGAATCCAACACTATTCTATGCGATTGGCAAATGCAATAATCGCGACTCTAGCTGCTCATTCCCAAGACACTGGATCGGTAAGACGTGATACCGGGGAGATGTTGAAGGAGAGCTCCTGGTTGGGTATAATCAGGAGGAGGTTGACGTCAACAAACCCAAAGTTTAAATTCATAAGATCTGCGACCATCCTAGGTTCAGGTATTATCAGAAGTAAGACGCGTATTCGGAGGGACGAAGAGTGTGTGTTCGCCTTCTGAAGACAATGGCACCATTATAGTCAAGGTGTCGAAGTAAGCACGAGTGCAAAATTAAGAAAGGCTTACGAATCTCATCTTTCGGTTCATGATTCAGCCTGTGAGCAGCAGCAGGTCCAATCGCCTCGCAGTATTTGAGACTTGCGCTGTAGATCCTGAGTATTCTGTTCCTGTTAGGTAGGTTGATACGTCTCAGCAGTTGTGAAGCAGACTGGGATTTGAAGACTTACCTTAGCTACAGTGGTCGTGATGCTTGCTTATAGCGCCAAAGCGTCATCTATCTTTCCGTCTTTGCCGGAAGTACGAATGACCAGGGATGTGACTAGTACAGGCTCTGTTCCCAAGTCTCGAATGGCTTTCACCATGTTGGCAAGACCCTGGTGCATTGACCTCTTGTTTAGTAATGACCGCGACTGTGATGAGAATATAAGGATGCAAGCACTGAGGGACTCGACTTCACTTAAGTACCACATTCATCCCACCACCCTCTGACGAACGACTCAGTTGTCGCGCCACCCTTTGCCGTGTTTATGCCTACATACTTTGAGCTGATGGTGAATCTATATGAGGGACGTGGATGACATACGGGGTGTCCCAGGATCCAAAACAGACTTGATGGATGGATTCGACCGACCGCAGGATCCATTTCCTTACCCGCTGCTGCAATGCACAAGACAATCAGCCAAGAAGAAAATCACCTATCAAAAACGCCAAGTTGCATACTTCCAGTCACCAGCCAGAACAAATGAAGTTGGAATACTCAGAATCGCACGGGCGACGCAGAAAAGAGTAGCGAACACGGGAAGTTTGAGCATGCCATGGATGAGATAGTCACGTCGAAGAAAGATACGTTATATGTACTTTGGGCTTTGCGATGCATTCAAGTCCGTAGTGACTGAAAGGTATTTGAAACGCGTCCTGCAGGAGAAAGAATACTATTGAATGGAAACACCGTACATACAAAACCTTTGCGTCCATCTCAGCCATCATGGCAAGACGTCTAGAACAGTTTCCCCGAAGCTTCGCCGCTTCACTAACTAGTATTGGTATTCGTTCCCACGATCGTCGACAGGGACCCGCTTCGAACTTTCTTCACGGCCCGCTTCATTTTTGCTCTCCTCAACGAACCCATGACCGAGCTCGTGATGCTCAGCGCCCTTGGAATTTTTGAAATACCATATGCACTGTGCAGTGTGCACCGACCAGACCTGACAAGAAATACGCGTGTAGCACCAGCAGCCTTGCGGTAGGCGGGAACAGCGCGATTCAATTTCAGCTGTGTGTAGTATAAGAGTAGATGGGCTCACTGCGGTAGGCAGGCGGTAGACGGGGGACAGCGCGGTTCAACCTCAGCCGCGTGTAGTATAAGAGTGGATGGACTTGATCTTCGTGGTTCCTGAAGATGCGGGTCCCTCTCATCCTTGGTTTTTCTCTTCTATCATCCTTCGTTCAGGGATACTTCAACTCGTCTCTTGCATCGCAATGGCCCATTCACGATTCTGGCTATACTCAAGCCGTTCAGTGGGATCATTATAGTTTGATTGTTGAAGGACGTCGTACCTTTATGTGGTCAGGAGAAATACACTACTGTAAGTACCTTTTCATGCTTGCTTATATACTTACTGATTTTATGCGGTGTTAGGGCGAATCCCTGTCCCAGAGGTATGGAGAGATATACTTGAAAAAGTCAAAGCGGCCGGATTCAACTCTGTCTCAATATACAGGTTCGTTACACGTCCGTTATATCACTTACGCCTCTAATTCGTCAAACAGCCACTGGGGTTTCCACAGTGCGAGCAATCAGACGGTCGATTTTGAGAATGGCGCAAGATACATCAACACACTTCTGGATTTGTGCAAGGAGCTGGGATTATTTGTTACAATGCGTGGTGGCCCATACGTCAAGTGAGTAACCCTATATACAATCGATTACTTTGGGCTGATCAAATGCTCTATCCATACTCAGTGCTGAAACGACTGCTGGCGGCTTCGCGCTTTGGACGACAACCGGTGCCTACGGTCCTCTTAGAAATAACGACCCCCGTTACACTGAAGCTTGGACCCCATTTATGACTCGCATCAATAAAATCACTGCAAAACACCAGATCACTAACGGTGGATCCATTGTCAGTATCTTTTCGTTCATATACTGTTTCATTACTCATTCCTTTTTAGATTCTCAGTCAAATTGAAAACGAAATCTGTTGCCAAAGGAACTCCGACGGTAGCCTCAACTTCCCTGTCGCTGATTATATGGCCGTGAGTAATGATTAGACTCGTGGTGCATGTATTCAGAGCTGGTTATCTTTCCAGCGTTTGGAAAAAAACGCCCGTGATAATGGAGTGTTGATAGTGCGTTGACGCCATCTGAGGCGTTGATGTTATGTCTAATTGCTTTCGATAGCCTCTAATGACAAATGCACCCAACATGAATGGCGAGTCCCATCCCATTCCTTCGGCGTGGATGTCTAACGCATCAGTGCAGCAAAATCTTGGTCACAGGATTACAGCCCCGGCCTGCTTGGGTCCCAGGATATTTATGGTAGAATGCCCGAACATCCGCCACCTGCTACGATAACTGAATCAATTTTGCAGCGCTTGACAGCTATCCTAAATGCTGGACTTGCAATCACTCCGTCTGTGGAGCAGGATCTGCCAATGTAAACTTTGCCGACCATTTCAATATTGTCTCTCCGACACAGCCTTCGTTCATGGCTGAATTCCAAGGTGGCTCATACAACTCATGGGGCGGGCCACAAGGAGGATGTCCTGGCGATATTGGATGGAATTTCGTGTCAATGTACTACAGGCATCTCATAGCGGAGAGAGTCACTATGATCAATCTTTATATGTTGTGAGTGTCCAGAATAGTTCAATATCGTGCGCTGTACTCATGTTCTCAGGTTTGGCGGAACGAATTGGGGTGGTCTTGCCACCAGTGTGGTAGCGACAAGCTACGACTATTCTGCACCCATTCAGGAAACCCGCGAAATCAGTGACAAGTATTACGAAACGAAGCTCATCGGTCTTTTCTTCCGGGCTGCAGAGGACCTCGTAATGACCGACCGTACAGCTTTCTCTACTTCGTATACGACCACCGATGGTGTGGGAGCTACCGAACTGCGAAATCCCGAAACGAAGGCGGGTTTCTACGTGACTCATCAGGTCAACATGGATTCCACGGCTACTGTTGACTTCCGAGTCCATGTTGCCACAAAATCGGCGGGCAACCTGACTGTACCGGTCTATGCGAACCCCATCATGCTCGTTGGTGAGCAGAGCAAGATCGTCGTGACAGACTTCCGGTTTGGAGACAACATACTAGTTTATTCTACCGCCGAGGTCTTGTCACACTCGGTCGTCGATGGCCAGAATATTCTTGCTTTGTGGTTACCTGAAGGCGAACCAGGCGAGTTCCGTATTCAAGGTGGTTCCTGTCGACGAGAAGTACTCTTGGGGACTGGTGGCGGATTCCATCAAGTGGGAGACGATTTGGTTCTCTCATACAGGCAGCAGTCCACCCAAGGTGTCATCCAGTTCGACAATTTCAAGGTTATACTCCTATCACGCCAACTTGCATACAGATTCTGGGCACCCACATTAACCAACGACCCGATCGTTTCCTCAGAAGAGGTTCTGTTTGTCTCGGGTCCTTATCTCGTACGTTCGGCCAGTGTCGATGGAAACGAGGTTGTCGTTTCTGGAGACATTGACACCGAAACGGTCCTGGAGGTTTTCGCCCCGAGCGCAGTAGACTGCATTCGCTGGAACGGTAGATTGTTGAAGACACAGAGGACGTCCTATGGTAGTTTGAAGGTCACGCTTGGTAAACCGGGATTGGACATTTCGGCCCTCAAACAGTCATTAACCTTGTCGGGATGGAAGTATAGTTCTGCTCTACCTGAAGCCAGTGCCGACTACGACGATAGTGCATGGACTGAAATGAATCATATGGTAACCCCCAATCCGTATAAACCAGATACTCTTCCAGTTCTTTACGCCGATGACTATGGTGAGTGAACTGTTATTTGTTGACACAGAGTTCTTCTGAACAAAAGCTGGCTAGGATACCACACTGGAGTGCAGATCTTCCGAGGTCACTTCACAGCAGGTAACGCTACTGGTGTCGATCTAAAGGTGCAGGGTGGAACAGCGTTTGGCTGGTCCGCCTGGCTCAACTCGGATTATATCGGTAGCTTCCCGGGGACAGGTTCAGCCACAACCGGGAATCTCACCCTCTCGTTTACCAACGCTACCTTAGGATCGTCAGAAAATGTCTTGACTATCGTTATGGATCATTCAGGCCATGACCAGCGTGCAGATGCTGTCCTGCCACGTGGGATCCTTGGTGCAACTCTGGACTCTGAAGAGGCTGTTTTCACTAAATGGACAATTGCTGGTAACGCAGGAGGGCAGAGTAATATCGACCCCATTCGAGGCCCAATCGCGGAGGGGGGTCTTCATGCAGAACGGGCTGGATGGCATCTTCCCGGATTCGACGATTCAGCTTGGACAGAAAGATTCCCGTCGGAAGGGGTAGAGAATGGATCGATTGGTTTCTTCCGCGCAATCTCGGAGCTGAACATCCCAGAAGGTTATGATGCGTCGCTGGAATTCATCTTGCAAGCCCCTGCGGAAAGCGTGTTGAGAGCGCAGCTCTATATTAATGGGTGCGTTCAGTTAAACTAAAATAACCGAGTGAGTGACTGACCAGTATTTACAGCTACCAATATGGGAAGTTCGCGCCACAGATAGGCAATCAGATTGCGTTCCCTGTGCCGCCTGGTATCTTGAACTACAGAGGGACGAATACTATCGGTTTGAACCTATGGTCACAAACCGCGGCTGGGGCTAGATTGGATGTTTCATGGAATGTGACTGGAGTGTACGAGAGTTCTTGGGACCCAGGTTTCGATGCCAGTTATCTTCAGCCTGGCTGGACCAACAACCGGCTGCAGTTCATGTAAGAGGCAAAACAAAACTCTTCACAGATATCTAGCATGGCAACAGTATATAAAGATTGACATAGCACATGTACTTGTACTTTACCATTTGCGATGTACTTCATTATCCAAATATGGACCCATCAGATCCAACAAACAAAATTGCCGGCTAGAAACCGTCGGGACCGGTCTCGCTTCTTGTTTTTCTTCCTTGTTATCTACCCTCAACATGTCGCCGCCAGGAGCTAACCTCAGCTTCCAGCAGCTCGTCCACGCGCTGATATATAAGGCAAAATGCCAGAAAGAAACGTGCGCCTGCTCAAGCTTACTCTGAAGCTCAGCTGACTTGTTATACAGCTTGTTGAAGTACTCTCAGGATGAGGTGTGTTTACGTCCGTTTCATGGCGTCACAGACTACTTACTCACCGCAAAGGGCAGCTAGACTCACTTGAACGCAAGTTGCAAATAGTAGCCTCGGCAGTCCGGGGTAGGCGAAACTCTCTTCAGCCCATAAATTCCTTGCCGACCGAATTATTATGTATGGTGTTTCTCAATGTGCAACTCCACCTTTCCAGTTTTCTACCGGACGACACCGAATATAATGAACACGGAAGCGAGTGGCATTCCCTTTTGCAAGTTTGCAGACTATGGCGGGGGATCATAGCGCGATGTCCTACTTTATGGAGATCGGTCGACAATACCATCATCACCGAAACCTACCTCCGAAGATCGCAATCCGCATCATTGACCGTATATTTGGGAATTAAAAAGTCTGAATTCGGAAACGATGTGTTGAACCTTCTCCTTCCTCACCTACCGAGGGTGAGAGAGCTTCATATGGCCGTTGATGGTTACGAAGCCAGTGCTTTACATCCGACACAGGCCATTTACAACCATAGATTCTTGGCGTCTCCCGCACCATCACTAGAAAGTCTCTCAATCGGCACATTTGGGAAAGATCCGATGGTTGCAGGAGGTGTACTACCCCCGCTATTCGATGGACACATGCCGCGCTTGACGAAACTTGATCTCGAGTATTTTACCTCACTATCCCCGGGCCAATTCTCCAATTTAACACACATCTGTCTTTCCTACCAACATGACACACGCCAATCCACGTCTGTATTCCTCGATTTCCTCGAGGCATCGAGTCAGACACTGGAGGAACTCGCTTTAATTCGTGCAGGACCAACATTGGATGACGCAATCGACGTTCCTCCTGCATCCGGCAGATATATCCATTTACCGAGACTCAGGGAAATGAATCTTGGAGAATGGCCCGCCTCGTCTCTGATCGGTCGTTTTCTGTCGTACATAGGGATATCGGAAACGGCCGATCTCTACATTTGGGGCAGTATCCTTTCGGACCCATATTCGGATTTGATTCCCATTATTCCTGAGGATAGCTCGAGATTGTGCAATGTTCAAGGGATCACTAAGTGGTACTTGACACATTTCTTCTCCTCGCAGCCGGGCGAACTCTTATACACACCATTCATTGCTATCATCGGATCATCAACCAGTGGAGGAAAAGGTGCAGCCTTGCATACCTATGGACCTTTCCAGCCTACTCGCCTACTTGAAACTCTGCCACGATTTCCACTACACGAAGTGCGAGTGTTCGTGGTGAGAGACAGCTCCTTGCAGACGAATCGATTCTCCACAGGCTCGTGGAAAGATATTTTGGTGAAGATGGGGAAATTAGAGGAACTGCGGATACTGGCCTTCCAATCAGTTGGGACAACCCGCGGAGTTTTGGGCGCCCTCATGCCAAAGGAGAAGGACAAGGAAGGAGGCGAAGTCGACGAGTCATTCAGCAGAACTCATTCCAACCTATCGTCGACGCCGTCATCGACAGGGTCTCGAACAGGCCTTCTATGCCCATACCTCAGATCACTCACTATCGAACATGATTCCGACCTTGCCTCGATATTTATTGCAAAGCTTGTTAAATCAAGGAGGAAGCTAGGGTCGGCAATCGAGAAACTGAAAGTATTGGTTTACGATCCTCGCGGTCCGAGTCCGAGTGATAGGCCTAGTAGTCTAGCACCACCTTCCAGTACACCGCCAAATCCGCCGCCAGTTCTACTGGTTCCTCCGCCGCCTCCGCTTGCAACCAACGCGTCCACCAACCTAGGCACAGTGGATGCGGAGGCCGAGGAGGATGCATATGATTCAGATACAGAGTTCCGCATTCGATCTGACGAAGAGTACGAGCTCTTGAAGGCATGCTGCTCTGATATCGGGGAAGAAGAAAATGAAGGGGAGACAAGCCATAAGAAATGGGAGGTTGAATTCGTCCACGGCATGCCGCTATCGAGGGATTTGGTGCCGGTGGATTGGCCAACGAACGTTTGGTTGAGGACAGGCGGTGGAGGCCCTTAGCCATGTTTTTGTTAGATTTGTAGGCTTTATTTATCGGAATACCATGTTATCGTATGTAGGGTTAGTGTCGTTTACACTTAATATGAGTCCATAGTCTGCCCATCAGAGGGATCCGGTAACGATGCCAATGTGACAATGTGACTCATGCAATGTCTCTAACACTCGCATTTGGACACACATACACGGTCCAGGGATGGGGCAAAATCTGACGTGCCGGCCGCTCGCCAGAAAATACTACGAGACAGCATAAACGAGGAGGTTGCGATGGGTTGGGAATGGAACGGGCCATAGTACGTGGCTTACTACGCCTGTGCCACATTTCTTGACGTACAGTTCGAATTATAGCACATAACTCGGAAGTGGATGAGGAACATCGACGGGAAAGCCTGGGGAAAGCAGGCACGTTATATATCTCCGCCTCAATACCGTGACTGGCCGATATGGGCGCACCTAGTGGACAACTCGAAGATCCTGCCAGGCGGCCCAGAAGCTACAGAAGTATTCGTCTGACGGATGTCTGGAAAGCAGTACGTGAGAGCATCATTGATTATCAGCTGATAACCGTACCGGCTTTCATATTCTGTCACTCAGTTTCCCGGCCAAGGCCAACCTTACTTTTGGGCGCTGTATCGGTGGCAGCTAGCATGAAAGACGCGGTAAGACATGGAAGGTGGCAGGATCAATCGCACTGGGGTGCTGCGTTCTACTTCCATGACATGTCAGTCAACACTTGGGACCGTGCATTCAAGAAGTCATGCAGAGGCATAAAATCATTCTGGATCGACCAGACTCTCAGGATTCAGCTCTTCATCCTCAAGTCCCTCTCGGCGAAGATGTCAGACTCACTGACCGGTGTGCAATCTGCGATGAATGTAGCCGCTATGTAAGTTCAAAGCTAGATTTCCGTCTCATAAATTGCGATCTGATTCAAACTTAGCTCGGGCCCACTGGTTCGTGGAATCAAACGCTCACGTCGTATCCTGTCTGGACATTTATTTTCTCCCCGACCAGCTGATTGGTTACCTCTTGCACTGGGGTCTATTTGGGGCTTTATGCATGCAGATATGTTCGTAGCCTCCGAGCACTTTCTCGATCGTCATTGACGCCATTCCAGATCTGTACTATATTGCCTTTCCGAACGACCGTGCGATGGCTAAAGCTCTTGCCTATGGCGTCTACATCCTTGAGGTCATCGAAACAGGTCTAATCACTCAGTCAGCGTACGCGGCATACGGATCTGGCTTTGGAAACCCCGGAGCCCTACTGGATTTGCAATTGACTTGGCTAGCGATTCCGATTATGGGCGCCATTGGTAGTTCACTCCCTTGTACACCCGACGAAGGCTGATGTTGGCAATAGTTGCTTTTGTTGGACAGATGTTCTTTGCCTGGAGAATTCACGTTCTTTCTAAATCACTCTATATTCCCTTCGTGGTCCTCGCTGTAAGGGCTGTTAGAGATTTACATTCCTCACCCCGAATGACATAGACAATCACTAGTTCTCAGTAACCAGCTCAACCGCTGGCATTGTGACCGGGATTTACGCGCTGGAAGCTGGGAAGCTTAACCGGATGAACTCTCAAAAGGAGACGATTAGTGCATCAGTAAGTATATCGACTTATCTCTGAATGCCGTTTCACTGAGCCGCCTTTCTAACAGCTTTGGTGTGGAAGTTCCGCTTTATGCGATCTGGTCATCGCCGCGTCTATGACATTCTATGTGAGCAAACAAGAGTTGTCTCAAGCTTGGCTAACGAATTCCTGATGCTACAGCTATCCAAGATAAAAAATGGTTTCAAGAGGACTGAAGCGATGATCAGGAAACTCATTCGAGTGACTGTCGAGACTGGAACAATGACCGGTTGGTTTTATTTGCGATATTCTAGGGTCCTGCATTGATCATCTTTTACACTAGCTGCTATTGCATCCTTGTGCCTCATTTTGTTTTTATCGTTCCCCAACACTACTTATTACTCCTCCATATCTCTCATCATCCCAAAAACGTACGCCAACACCATCTTCGTGATCTTGAATTCGCGAATGCAGATAAAAAACGGTCGGGATCCAGATTTTTCCACCGCAATGTCAGCCGAAGCCATGACGGTCCCGACGTTCTTGTTTAGAGACAGTGGTCCACCTCTTCCCGGTTCTACTGTGTTAGACGACCATCCTCGGCAATCCGTACGCACTCGGAATTTGAGTATTTCGACTCTATCCTCCCCCGTAGCGCCTGTGTCGGCGTATGTATCGAGTAATCATGACCTGTTAAGATACCCCGAATACCCCCCAGTTTCGAGGTTCTCGACAGGCTCTTGTTGATGTGAGTGAACTGTGCTCTTCTCTCATTTCACGAAGCCATTGCTGACGCAAGGAACATAGGTCAACTCAAATAAAATGAATGCGCAATTTGCTTGTATCATTTTTGAAAATGAAGATGATTACAACCCAGACACACCGAATGCTTCTCTTACTCCTATGGGTCTAAATATTGACACCCAGATTATGGAGACAAGCGACACGACTAAGGTGCTTCTCCCCGTCTTTCCCAAAAATGAAAGGTAAATCAGCTTCAGGACCATACCAGCGTCGTCACTGTGAACGCAGTTTATGTAAAGCGGAGGTCAAAAAACGTTACCTTGTGAAATCCGATTACGGTGTCATTTGACGAAAGTGCCTGCCGGTTCCGTATACTGTATATAAGAGCTGTTCCTGGTGTGTCGAGTTCTATGCAAATCCAGGAGTCGGTAGTTGGACCTGATCATTGCAGCAACATCTTCAGTGAGAACTTCGCTCTGGGCACGAACTCACCTTCGATGTTGAACTTACAACGCCGCTTCGGACAGAAGGTAGGATAGTCCGTCAGTAGTAAAGGATAGAGCTGTATGTCGGCCTCCATAAACCCCGTGAACGGTAAGGATCCCCATACCACTTACCGATTAATCATTGTCCGTGCTTTCAACCATCGAGAGACGGAATTACCGCCGAAGATGAAGTGTAGAATAATTACTTACTCCTACGATAGTGGGATCCTCTGCTGCACTGACGTTACTGTACAGTGTACGTAGTCCTGCGCTTTGAGACATCCGCCCCATTTGTTCAAATCGCGGCCTGACAGGGTCCGTGTTTGACTCACACATCGGACATGCGAGTCGCAAAACAGATGGTTCAATTACAAGAACTGTGGCAATGTTTGGTATTACTTCTGTCGATGGCTCTCACGCTGCCCCGTATCATCAACCAAAACACTTGGTCATGGAAAGACCTTAGTGAACGACAGTGGGTTCAAAGCGCAGTTTGAGCGGAAAATTGATAGTGAATGGTCATGAGTCGACGGCCGATCCGGAAGTTCGCATTTCGTCCCGTCATTTCAGATCTTCATTCACCCGGGGTTCTCAGATAAGCCGCTCTGGTTGGATGCTTCTCCGCGTCCTTACCGGTGCGGAGCTGATCGTTGAGGGTGTTTACTGACAGCCCGCTCACCTGGACGCGAAGTCATTGACTGCAGTTGCGAATATGCTCTATTTCTTTAGTTCACCGAGCAATTCAGACTCACTGGACCTTTCACATGCACTGCTGTATCAATGCATGCAGGACATGCAGAGGTTTAGATAGACCCGAGCAGTCCTTATGTACTGAGGTTGTTTACCAATAGCTCATCAACCTGGGCATGGATACAAAGTTAGAACACTCCGGTCTCGGTGCTAGGACACCCACTTTGAAAAGCACTATTCCGCTGGATCTCTTGATCACCTCCTCGCCAAACACGCACAGGAAGAGAGCTCCACGAATCCACCGGCTAACAATCAAATCTATCCAGGGCCAATAAGTAACACGTATTCAAGTCATTTAGACGACGGGAAGAGTGAAGCTCACCTCCGACATCAACGAAGTATGATCCAGAGAGGAGGTCCATACCGTCGGTGGAACAAATAAGTAGAGGCGAATGGCCATGAGAATTCCAATGAGCTCCAAGTGAGAGCAAAGTAGGATAGAAAATGTCATTTCCTCTCCTTAAGCCTCCTACCCACAGAAATCTGTGGAAATAGGTCGTTGAATCAGATCTGAATCAGATGCTGTATTCCCGAAGAACTGCGGCGGGTGGGAAGGGCGACAAAGGCACAAACTATGTGGCACATACCTCTGAACCTTGCCAGAACGCTAATAATCCTGCACCTGGGAACAACCTGGAGCCACATTAAAACAGCTCGTGAAGATCGAGGTTAGCAGCGGCTGGTTGATAGCAAAAAGTTTCGGCGCCTATTTTACTTGATCCATGACTACGACCGCGACCATCGACGCCATTACTACTCTGCAGTCAGTTTATCTCACCTCAACAGTTGGTAGGGACGTTTTCTTTCTCATATTGCGCTCAGAATCTGCGGAGGGGAAATCTCACGTCAAAATATGTTTTATCTGACTCAGTGGCAAGAAAGTTCAGCCAACACTTCATCGGATCAAACATTTCTTTGCCACCGCGCACAGATGTAGAAGATGCGATAGGTTCGCGTGTCTGTTTCCTGCGAGTCAAGTTTTTGGAGCGCTCGCTCTTCGTATTCACGTGTCACACAGAAAGATACCGACAAAAGCGAACTATTGACCGCTCTGACCCCTTCTTACTAGAACTTCTACTTCGAACGTTCAGCTCACCAAGCGCACCTGACCCACAAAATTCAAATTCTGTCCGATTAAATGATCAGATCTCCAAGCCTGCTTTCACCGGAATGCGTGCTTACATCCGCTCTAATTCTCCACTCGAGGGCGTCAACGATACTTCACTCGACACTTCCCGCCCAGCTTCCTCAGAGGAGGTCAAAGCATTAGGTTGGGAGGTTTTCCCGCAAGGCAATGATGTACAGAGTCAAGAAAGGTTTAAGGTTCTAGCCAGGAGCCAAGGTTTTACCCAGACGGACGCTCTCCGAATCGACCTCAGCCAGATCGATGATATCGAAGTGCGTGTTTCTTCAACCGAGACGTTGTCCTACTATTCATGAATCCCGCGCAGTCATTTATGGACCTTGCTGGCAAGAAACCACTATCCCAAAAGTGATTGGTTTCCTTCATTTTCCCCTTGTCACGGCTCTTACAAGCACCCCCAGCAATATCTTCGTCGAGGGCAGTATGGGCTTAATCCTTTCAGGATCATACTTTCTCGACATTGAAGGTAAATATCCCAAAATTGTCCAAGTCATCAAACCAATAGGCTGTGAACAGATCCTGTCAACAACCGGTGGATTCGACTCGTTCTCACGTCCGGCGATGCGCTTTCTGCGCCGAGTGGTGCCTTCTTCCGATGCGCAGTGATTGAGGCGGAGATCAAGGAGCTCTCTGTACTAGTGTTTTTCAAGGTATGGTTATTGTAATGTTCCATTGCTTGCGACAACTTACTGACATGACATCCTCGTTCAGGTGAATGAACTGTCACTAGATAGTCTCAGTAGTCAGATTTGCGCCGGAAAAGATGCAGAAAAACACCCGGTCAGGGTCGAATATTTGAAGAGTCTGGGGAAATGATCTTTGTTGATATAGCATGACCAACAATTGGCTGATTTATTTCTAAAACCTTAGGAATTAGTTCTGTCTTGTCGTTATATTGCCTTCCTGCACCAAACTTTTCACGAATTGCTCCGATGCTGCAGCACCCAAGCCTAGCATTTTGTCATGGAGTCAGTCACGGAATTCGCTGCTTCGCCTGTTTAAATCTATCACCACTCCCCAAAACACAACAATAATGGTTTCGTTCACGAAATGGCCTCTATAAGTTCTGTGGCTGGGAGTCTAACCCAGTTTTCGCGTCCATCGACAATTCAACGCCCGAGAAAATGACAAGCGCATATAGTAATCCAGGGAGCACTTGCTGGTAACGGTCTGTAAAATTCAACAGACACATGAAAGTGGAATCTCAATTGCATCTGTGATAACACATGGGGATAAAAGAGCCATGAACCACAGAATAAGTACACAGTGGGTCGTTGAGACTGCCGCCAAGCTACCACGTCAGCGAGGGCCGGCAGCCCAGTTTTGCAGTGCTCATTGATTCTCTTCTTCAATGCCAGTTACCACAGCAGCGAAAAATCGAGCAATCATGAAAAGTGATGTCAGTCAAGTACCTCTAAGTCTAGCACCTCGAGGATTGTGTTTTTGGATGTGGAGCGCGGAGCAATGATGCATATGTTCTGTATTTGAGCACATAAGTATCATGCCATCGGAATTCTTGACTTCTTGGGTCACAGAGAAGGGAAGCAAGAGCCTATTGAGGAGTCATCGTTCCAGCGATACAGTAGGCCACAGTAGGGAAGTAAATCTGAACATTTCCGAAGATGCACCGATAAGTTAGGACCTTGGGTGTGACGATTATTTGCCATGCTCGAAACCTGCCTACTTGAGGTAATCTCGGTTATATATGAAGCAGATTCTTGGACGTCAGTACGTCTTTTAGCTGGCCTTTCAGCCGACCGAACATTAGTTAGGTTAAAGGTGTGGCTGACATAATCCCCAATGAACTTTGAACTCAGAGTCACAGGACATTGTTGTTATTTAACGACCACCACGACGACGAGGACGACGACGGCGATGCACTCAACGACTTCATCATCGACACCCGCGACACCGGTACGATGTCGGACAAAGCTTAGCGACAATGAGCGACCGGTTTCGCCTTCACCCAGTACCTCTGGATTCTCTCTCATCGGTGCAGAAGAGGCAAGCGAATACAATCTTTGGACATACAATACCAGCTCGCGTCGAGCAGCCGTGTACTCGACACCAACATTAAATTATTTTTCTTCTCCTTCATCGTTGTCGTCGTCGTCGCCCCCGCCAGGGCCTTCACCGTCCTGGCAAATCAACTCATCCCCGAGTGGCGGTCTCCGAGGTCTTTTCCCCCGGCTTTGGGACGTGCTGGTCTCTTCGCCAACCAAGAACATTCTCTCGCCGTCTCCCAGACGTCCCATAAGGCAGCAGCAATATTCTATCTATGGGACTTATCCTCGAACCAAGCGGAGGTGCTCGTCGGAGAACATGTTGCCGTTTCCAATACAGCGGTCAACATCGTATCCGGATCCTGATTTGTCTTCACCTATTGCTCGTCCAGTACATCCATCCCCTCAGCCCACTCACCGCCCATCTCTCACATCCATTTCATCTCAGTCGTCATACTCGTCTTCGACGTACTCTCATATCAATTATTCCGATCTTCCTCCTCTAGACGGTGAAGAAGGCGAGCTCGTTGACGTTGACGATGAAGCATGCTTTCTGCCATCTCGTAATAGTGTTTACGGTAGTGGCGTCAACTATCTCGGCGGGAGTTACACTTTCACATGCCGCTACAACTGTAAATTCAGTTGTAATCACCCCATGGGATGGAAGCCCAAACAGAGCTTCAGTCGGGCTAGAGTGGTAACGGGCATCGATATTGTGGGCACATTACCTGTGGAGCTAGCGTTGGAAGTGCTCATGTACATTGCAAGCTGCGAGGTTGCATGGTCGTACGCGGATGATGGTCTGCGGACGAGTGGTGAAGCACTGGATGACGTCTTCACGTGTATGAGTGTTAGCAAAACATGGCGGGCTTTAGCCATGGATAACTCATTGTGGAGGTTATTGTTCGAGGGTAGATGGAGTAATGGTGTTGGTAGAGGGGTCACGAAGGATGAAGGCCGGATTAAGAGGTATCTCAGAAGAGAGAGGCGAACCAGAGGGCGAGATTATGTCGAGAAGAGGCTCCCACCTATACCGGGTTACTCAGAGGATCATTCCCAGACTGAGTGAGTTGCTTCCCTCACTGACGTCAATATCTAAGCTTAAGCGTTTACAGTCTATCATCCCCAACGCTAGACTACTTTCTTTTGTATCGAGACCGACTAGAGCTTGAGAAGCGATGGGCAGGGACAGCATTCACTAAAAGGGTTATCACACCATCCTTTCTATACCCGCCACCGACCGTATCGCGATCAAGCTCTTCAAGCTCGGATACCTACACGCCGTATTCGAACGCCACTTCCACAGCTTCCTCAACGGCACCGTCTGCGTATAACTCGGCCCCGTCGTCACCATCAACCACAACGATTTTACCTTTGCCATCTAACGCTGATAGTCAGTTGGCATCCATTTCAGAACAGTATCTGAATGTATCATTATCAAGAAACCCGTTCTACCAACAATCCCTCCACAGTGCTTCACTCGTACCCAACTGCAGCATGATTGAGGGTGTAAATAGGCGTGGAATGTTGGTTGAAGAACAATGGGAAAAGTTTGAACCTGGGGTCGTCAGGTTGGAGGGCCACACAGATAGTGTCTATTGCGTCGAGTTTACCTCTGTCATGTCGCTATCCGTGCCTCCATATTCGCCGTCTTGGGATCCAATACTTGAGGATGACGAACACATCCTCACCGGCTCCCGCGACAGGACCATCAAGATGTGGAGTTTGCGGACTGGTAGGTGTGTTGGTACCTTTGGGGGTGCCTCGTCGACGTCCAATCCCTTTGCCGACAAGGATGAACCGGTTGAAGGGCACTCGGGGAGTGTCTTGTGCTTGAAGTTTTTCTGGTCGGACGACAGCTACAAGGATGCAGACGGAGCTAGCAAGGGCAAAGGCAAGGGCAAGGGCAAGGAGGGCTTACAGTTTAAACCACGGAGAGGTGTGGTTTACTCTGGTTCGAGTGATCGAACGATCTGTGTTTGGGATATATGGACTGAGCCTGAGCCTCAGGTGCAGGATTGGACTGCGCCGCCACCTGCTGGATATGGCTATATTGTGAAAGCGCGTGTTAGGACTGTTCTTCGTGGTCATGGCGGAGGAGTGTTGGATCTGAGAGTTGATGACAGATGGATTGTTAGTTGGTCAGTGTTTTCCTCATACGTTGCGCGCCCGGCTTACTCACTGCTGTTGTGGTTTGACAGCTCTAAAGATGCTGCTATCCGAATTTGGTTGCGATCATCGGTCGAGAAGGTTTCCGCATCTTCACTAAATTCAGATGGACCAGCACATTACCTCACTTTACGGGGTCATGAAGGCCCTGTGAACGCCGTCGGACTTGAGAATGGCCTGGTCGTTAGTGCAAGTGGGGATGGGAAGATGATCCTGTGGGATGTAGAAAGTGGGGAGAAGATTCGGACTTTTGAAGGCCACGATAGGGGACTCGCCTGTATCGCTTTCAAGGTAAATACTCGTGTACGTATCTTCAGCATTACGTTTGTTGACTCTCCCTATAGGATAACCTAATCATCTCTGGCTCCAACGATTGCAAAATTAAAATCTGGTCAGCGATTACTGGTGAATGTCTACGAACCTTGGACGGTCATGATGGTTTGGTCAGAACCTTGGCATTCGATCCTCACACTGGGCTTCTGGTCAGCGCAAGCTATGACAAGAGTGTGAGGGTGTGGGATGTAAGGGAAGTCTGCGGGGGTAAAAAGGTTAAGGAAGGCATGGGTGAGGCAAGGCAGTTACGACAATTCAAGAATGCCCATACCAGTCACATATTTGATGTCAAGTTTGACGCAAGGAGGATCGTGAGGTGAGTTGTCCTTTTAAGTGCTTTGGTTGGTTTATGTCTGACCAGAAGTGCTACAGCACCTCACACGATCAGAAGATTGTTATTTCAGATTTCTCCCGTGGTCTCGACGCCGCCGAACTATTTGTTTGATACCGCAAGCACCTTGTTCCTTGTACTTATATTGTATATGTATTTATCTATTTCCTTTGACACTCCCGTTCTTTTCTCGTTCCTTGATTTCTATCTTTATACTGTTCTTACTTACTCTTCGTTGGATTGGACTAATCTCATGCTAATGTACATACCCCACCGTCACACCCTCAACATTCTGTATTATGTTTATACAGCTCCACTCTTATCTTGTACGTATCTGGTCTGCGTCATACGTTGTGTTGTATTCCAACCTTGCCTTGCGTCTCCGAAAGCCCTGCTGGAAGAAATAATAGTCCCTTAAGTCAATAGGTATACGAGATTTACGTTTTTCGTATGTTGTGTGTTGACTGGGTGAACGTCTCTCGGAGTAGCTCAAGGTCGGGAGCAAACGATGGAGACTGCAATTACTCTGTACATTTACCGATTCTGTCGGCGTATCCGGCAGTTGATGAACACCCGGAAGTAATAACCCTTTGAAGATCTGCACGATGGGCGCTCTGATAGCCCCTTCCGAGCTGAAGAATACAGGAGCTGGTGGGAGTACGCAAGACTCTAGGTGTATATGGACGGTAGCATGTAGTAGCAAACCGAATGTATCGTCACGGTTATCTCTGAATGGTGCCAACGATTCTTCGACACTCCAGCGTTCTGTTCCTCCAGCCAAGGCTTGATTTCGTGTTTCTATGAGCCTGGGCGCCGCATGCCTGAGCCATGGCAACGGCCTGGCTAGAGGAATTTATACGAGCACACGTACATAGCTTCGGACCCATGGATGAGGACATGACGGCCGTCCGACTTCGTAATGATAATCTCGGAAGCGGAAGCGGAAAGCTACTGAAATTACGCTCAGACCGAAAGATGGACAGGAAAAAAGATCGCGAATTACAAGGTGACCTGCACAAAAAAGCCAATAGGCGCGTATGAATCTCATGAGCTACTAGTACCAGACGACGACGTAGTATGGCTGTGCTGGGCGCTCATGCTTGCCATTCTATTTGGCGCCCAAACAACGCTCTCCTTATACCCGCCTCGTCCGCCTCATCCGAATTTCTTTCGGCCACGTCGTGCCCCAGCGCAGTTTTCTCTATAGCACCTTTTTCGTCAAATTTGATGAATTTATTACCAAGATATGATCAAAGAAGCAATACAGCACCGGGACGTACTTATTCACACGTCGCGGAAGTCCCAAGTTATCCCTGCAGGCAATCGACTATTTGACATAGTTGATTTTACCAGAAGAGAACCCGACTTATTCACAATGACCTAAAAAGGGTGCCAACCTGCAGCAGACCGCCCACCACCGCCCGACTAAACCTTATGTCTTCCTCCAAAATTTCCCTTTCTCGAGACCTACCGCAGGCCCTCTCATATTCAGATACCGTCAGCCTCTTCAACCAAGAAAGCGTGGCTGAAAGCTTCAAAGAGGCTTGCCAGAAGCTAGCACAGTCCCATCTCAAACTCCTGCAGACATTTGAGTCCCTCAGCAGCCAGCTATCCTCTTTAGACCTCCAACATAAGGCGGCGCCCATGACGCCGACGTGGAAGACCATCCAGAAGGTGTGAGATGCGTTCTTTTTATTCTTCAAGTACCTCAGCTATCATTCACCATCATCAGGACTTTCTTGAAATCCTAAGACAGCATCGCCTGAGCGCTGGACTAGTCTCAGGGCGACTGAAAAGTATGTTTTCCTGATTTCTCAGTCCCTGAGATTTTGGGCAAGCGCTCATCGTTTGACAGTGTTCTATGGCCTTATCCTTCCCAGGACAATTCGTAACGGAGATCCTAAGTCCATCCAGGACAAGATACATGTGCTACAGTCCTATATGAACGTCAGTTGCATCGTTCTCCATTCCGCCGTAGGCCACATTCACGTCGCCCCTTGTAACAGATCTCGTCTGATCATTCAGCTTTGGCAGACAAGTTGGTTGATACTACTCTCAATGCCACAGATAAAATATACGATTTTTATGTGGGATTATCCAAGATCTCGTGTGAAAGAGAAGCGAGTGGATCTGCTTTAGGAGCTCTAACGTGGAAACTGGAGCAGTTGAAGAATGTTGTGAAACAGTGAGTCGTAAATCCTGATTTATCCAATATACCCTGAAGGAGATGGAAAATTCTGACTTGGTCCTCGACCTCGGACAGGTTGTGTGCTTCGGTGGGTGGCACCGTGTCGTTTCTTCCTGGAAAATGGTCTAATGATAGCGATTGCCGTAGTATAGCAGAAATACCTCACCCGACCCCTCCTTGCTGGCGACCATTGTTCTCCGAATCTCATCCACTGCTGTTCGACGATCGAACCGACGATCATCCCTCACTCAGCGTGTTGTCAGTGCATAAGCGCTTATTGTAACACCGTTGGGAGACTGAAGAGGACTTTAGGCGCTCACAGGGCGGGATTCCGAATCGATAGGAAAACTTTACGATCAGCTCGACGGTATGCCCGGTCTTCTACTTATAACCTGTGTACGGTGATCTAGGTTTCACGAAGCTCATGATATCGCACTTTACAGACGCAAGGAATGAGTTAGCGCATGCACACTACTCAATCCAGATTTCCTATCGAAAGACGGATGCGCTCAGTACTGTCCAGACAGCCATGTCAAACCTGCTTTCTGATAATATTCTGACCGTACCAACGGGCCTCGGTCTCTTTTTAGTGGTTTGGGCGACGTTAAGGATGGATTGTGTCGATATCTTGACATGGTTGAAAGATGTCAAGCCCAGGGTGAGGGCACCGTCAGTAATTGTTCTATCTACTCACATGTGGTCTATCGAAGGACCCCCCGTCTTGCATTGATACATATACCAGCAACGGCAGTACTTTGTATTCGACTCTTGCAGCCGGTCTGGATACATATGTTGCGGTCATGGACTCGTATTTCATGACCTTCCAGCGCTGATTTGCGTTGTGCGCGAATGTGGATATTTATGTGGCAGCCGTATCTGTGATAATATGCGAAAGCCTGTCCAAGCACTGGTTGGGCACTTCGGCAACGATAACTATTAATGGTCTCCCCAAGCAAGCATGTTTTCAGGAATGAGTGGACGTATCATGTATCCGACAAGGCGTGGTTGCTCATACACGGGCTGAACAAAGTGCTCACTTCAATGCAACGAATGTATAGGGTATCCCATCAGGCATTCCATTTTGTATGTACACTTGCTGTATATGGACTAGATAGCTGGTGGAAATACTGTTATTATGAACGAAGTCCGTGAAATTAGATCTCTATCTTTACTCGCTCTTGTCGGAATCCTCAGTGTCTGTTTCCACCGTCTTTCTGCTGCCGCTACCAAGAGATGCGGCCGTCTCCTTACTCAGCCGCTTGGCCCGTGCAAAAATTCCAACTTCTGGATCACGGATGAAGTTGACAATGACCATGGACCACGAGGGATGCGAGGGAATGGTGTCGTAAAACTCGGGTGCGAGTGCACGGAGTGCTGGCAGCCTGGTCCAGGGAATAGACGGAAAATCGTGGTGCTCATTATGATAACCAACCTAATGAGAGGTATATGTATACGTCAGAAGCTAAATGAGATGATGTAAAATAGACGCACATTATAAGCGAGGACGTTGAGAGGACCGTAATAGCTGTAAGTCTCTTGAGCTAGGCCATCCCACAGGTAATGCTCCGCAATGAAATGTCCGGCACAGGGGTGAAGACTTCCGGCGAAGAAGCTGCTCATGAGCAGGTATATGAGGGGTTTGACCCCAAATAATTTGACCAGCACGAAGTCGAATGCGAGCTGGACAATGACATTATATAAATGCCATTTGGTTGGCGTCTGGGTGCGCACGAACCCAGGTCGTAGCGCATAAAAAAGTATTTGGAAAGTTCTAGTACAAAAACGTTAGTAAGAGGTCGTATTACTACCGCTTGAAGTTGACGCACGCAAAGAATACTTTCCCGAGAACGTTGTTTAAGCAAATTAACTCTAGGCGTGAAGGAAGGTCAGTGTCGATGCCGTCTTGGCCGAGGAATTTGTGGTGTTCTATGTGGTATTTCTTCGGAAATTTAAAAAATTAGAGACGTGTCGCCTGGTAAATGGTGCGAAATACCTTAAATGCGGCAGAGTAGGGTATGCCTATGGGTAGGTTGGCGAAGACGGCTAGCATTTTATTAGCTGAAACACCACGGAACGCCAGATTATGGGTAATTTCGTGGATAGCGAGGAAAAGATTGTGATTAGCCGTTCCACCGATGGCGTATGCACTGAGAACGAAGAGCGGTGACGAGGGATGTGTGTTACGAAGAGCCAATGCGATACCGAGCTGCAATGCAACGACGAAGAGGACGACATATTTCGTGAGAGGTTCATATCCCATTAATTTTGTGACCTGTGAGTCGGAACCAATTAGTTTTACGCAGACTTCTTCGATCTGATCAGGTGTATGAGGACGCACCTCTGGATGAGCCTTCATAATTTCCATTCTACGCGTTCGGTGAGGTTCTTCTGTCATGAGCCATAGAAAATCGCTGGGATCTTGCGGTGGTCCAGGATACGACTGTCCATCATCCTTCGCTGTAGGGCTTTCGACCACCGTTCGACGTGGGGACCGTCCTTCGGTCAACGACTCAGCGCCGCCGAAAAGGCTGAAATCTACGTGAACGCATGAAAATCGTGCTGCGAAATAAGCAAGATTTGTGTTCACCAGCCGTATTAGAAGGCGCAGTCGACATAACCGTTCAAGGTAAGAAGGAAATTAGTGAATTCAGAGGGTTGACCGCTAGCAACCTCGATTTGATGGGAACGTGCGCAGTCTAAATTGATTACAAGTCCGACCCAGAATGAACAGGCGGTCAGGCTAGGCAAGCCTGGCTGAGAGTTTTGTGTACATTTACAGTATAATACATATTACACCCTTGCGTCAATAACTTTTTTCACTAGCTCTATATCAACACTCTCAACATCAACGACACGCCTCTCTTTCTGTAACAGCCCCTTGAGCTCCTCAGGCATGACATCGACTTCGAAATTGAAGCTCGGTGTTCCCTCAAGTGCTTTGCTGACAGCTTCCAAAAACTTGGCAGGGTGAGCAGTGGAGAGCACTATTTGGACAACAGGCGGCGCGCTGTGGTTGATTGACATGAGCCGAGGAAGACCGGAAAGTTGTCAACCCGACTTACTTATCCTTAGCCATTCGTGCGGCAGCTACAAGCCCGACGGCTGTGTGTGGATCTACAGTGTAAGAGGGCTTGCCAGAGTAGTGTTCCCTGATACTCTCCAATGTCTAGGTGCGAGCGTCAGTAACTAGAACGAGCATCCAGTTTTCCTCATTTACCTCCTCATCACTAACCCTCTCCGCACAAAAGTCCCGCCTCCCAGCCTCTAGAACGTTGACGGGGACCTCGACCTTACCATCCTGCTTCATCTTACCCATCCATCCATCAACCACTTGTCCCGCCTTTTCTCGTCTATCGGGGGTATCAACTGGGGTATTTTCGTATGCTAGGTACCATAGTAATCGTTCAAAATTGCTGGAAACCAGAATGTCCATAGCAGGACTAAGGGTTTCTCGTACACCGCTACTATCCTTGGTAGCTTGTCTGCCATCAGAAGACCCGCCAGCGGGTTCCATAGTGGGTGCAGTACCAGAAGGAGCCGAAGAATCGACCTTTTCGTATCTTCCTGTCTTCCAGAATCTCGCAAGGATATCATTTGCGTTGGTAGCAACACCCAGCTTTCCGTCCATAGGTAGTCCCATCTTCTTGGCATAATATCCTGCGAGGATATCGCCAAAATTTCCAGTAGGTACGACAAATTGCAGGTGAGCGTCGTCTTCAGGTGAAAGTCCGAGAGCTCGGTGAACCTGGAAGTAGGCGGAGAAATAGTACACTGTTTGAGCCAATATACGTGCCCAGTTTATAGAGTTGACCGCGCCGAGACGGTGCTTGACGCTGAACTGAGCGTCGGAGAACAGGGATTTCACAATGTCCTGACAGAAGGATGAGTAAAGGCCGAAAGAAGAATGGCATGTCACTCTACCTGGCAGTCATCGAAGGTGCCCTTGACAGCCAAATTGTGGACGTTAGAGTCCGTAACGGTGGTCATCTGAGCTTCTTGTATCGGTGAAACACGTCCTTTTGGATGAAGGATGAAGATGGAGATGTTGGCTTTGTTTCGCAAACCATAGATAGCCGCACTAGATATAATCCGGTCAGCTATAAGTCAAGGTTCAGCAGCCAAATCTACGCACCTGCCGGTGTCACCACTAGTGGCTCCGACGACCATCAACTTGTCTTTTGGCAGCTCAGCAGGTTTCTTCTCGTTCCTCCGATTCAAGAAGAACTCGAACAAGTTGCCTAACAGCTGTAGCGCGACATCCTTGAACGCCCACGTAGGACCATGCCATAACTCCAAAATGTACTTCTTCTCTCCTAGTTTCTTCAGTGGTGTAACGTCAGGATGGCGGAACGAGGCGTAGGATTTTTGGACGAGGTTTCGAAGTTCCGATTCGGATATTTCATCTCTTGAAATGTATAATGATAATATGGCGACAGATAAGTCGATGAAGCTGTAATTTTGCCAGTCCTTCTTCCAATCTTCAGGGAGTTTTGGTATGCTTGTAGGAATGTAGAGGCCGCCATTCGGAGCAAGCCCAGTAAGGACGGTCTAAAACGAGATCAATTGCCATCAGAACGACTGAAAGCAGACCGTGGATAACTGACCTCCTCAAACGAAAGTTCTTGGGGGCTTCCCCTTGTAGAGAAATACTTCATGGCACGTCGAGATGGGTGGGTGATTGCTGTAAGATATTTTCAATAAATATCGGACCCAAGGGGTGTTTTCGGTCGAATCGTCCGATCTATTTACCAAGACTGCCTCGATCCAAACAAAAGGTATTTCCGAAAGAACGAATCGAACCTGACTACAAATTTCAGTGAGCAAGGGTGTAAACTCTAGATCGGTATATATGCACATATGGCACGTAGTAAATAGTGTAGATTACTTTTCTATCGGTAATAGATGAACCTCCTCGTACTTATCGACCCGACTACTTTTTGAAAGGTCCTTCTCGTCTTTGCTGTTGCTTCTTCAGTTTCTCCTGTGCTTCCTTTTCAGCTTGTGTCCATCTCTCCCTTAACCCTGATGTCGCCCAGTGGTAGGTATCCCGAAAGGAAGGGAGGGAGGTCCGAGTGCCTGTGCCTGCAAGTATAGCATCGGGCGGAGGCAAAATTCCTAAAGCCTGGCGGACCCTGGAGACGATATTTATCAGCTAGGAAAATTCAGGAGAAACAATTGAGTGTGTACCGAGGTATCCTCAGAATATGCGACTGGAGAATCGTGGAAAATCCAGCCGCCAATATTGAAATCAACAGACCAGACGGAAGCCCTGACATGAGGAAGGCTGTAAGGGGTGCGCCAGGAAATCTTATGAGATTCATAATGTGGGCGAATTGAGGTCGCGCAGCGAGAGGCTGCTCGCTTGCTGATGTCTAGTGGTGATTGAGCCATCGCAAGAGAGACGAAAGATGATACTGAGACGACATACAGTAACTTGCCAGAAGATCATTACACCAAAGGCAACAGGTAATATACCAGTTGGATCCGTTGCTGCAAGGTCTGTAATACCCATCCACTCGAACCCAGTATTGTGTTGTAATTGCGTTACAACAGTAGGCTCCATTAGCATGTTCTTGATACCAAAGAAACCTCCAATTGCAACCGGAATCTGTACGAGTCCACTAATGGCACCTCCGAGAGGATGTACACCAGCATCCTTAAAGACCTGCAACTGCTCTTGTCGGACGCGCTGCAAACCAATCATATCACGTTTTTCAGCCATCTCTCTCATTTGCTCGTTGAGCTTGTTTATACGGGGCTGTAACGGAGTTACTCGAGATGCGAAACGAATGGACCTGACTGCGAACGGAAAAGTCGCAACACGGAAGAGGAGGGCGGTGAGTATGATGGTGTAACCCCAAGGTAACACGGGATTAAGGAAGTGAATTTGTGCAAGAGTCCATCGATACAGACCAGCAGGATTCCAGTTCAGAAGACCTAAGGAAGCAAGTGTGTCGGGTTGTAGCAGATATGGGGCAATATTGGAAGATGTGGATGCAACTGCGTCTGAGGTAGTGGACGCGAAAGAAGTAGCAGACGAAATCGCCGCATCGTCGAGTAGTTGTATAGGAGGATTAGCATCTACACCAACGGGGAGTCCAGACAATGTGCCTTCTGTCGGTGCAGTCGTTGATGCTACCGCGGTAGATTCCGGAACGAACTGTCTGTCTGTCACCGAGGTGGAAATTGTCGTTGATGTCGGTGTCGGCGTCGGTTGAGTTGAGGAGGACTTTGAAAACGGATTCCACGAGAATGCACGCGTTCCAGCCAGTAAAACCACTGGGACATGAACGATGTGTCTTTGCTATGAAGCCAATGAACTTTCAGAAGTAGAACGAAAATTCGGTTACTCACCGGCCGTAAATTTGGCATCAATCCACCGCCGAGTCTATAGCTATGTCTAGCGGCTGCACTCTTGGTGCATAAGCCCCTCGCCGCACGAAGTCGAAGCCCCAGCATCCTCAAACGACGGTGGGGAAAGAAAGAAAAAGTTGCCGCGGCAGAAGTGTGACCGGACCGTGACGCGTTCGCCGAGCACTCACTGAGACTCTCACCAAGGTAATATGACCTGGGGGGTTCGTGGGAACGTTGATGCCGCTGGCCGGCAACTATTCGGCAGCAAACGATTACCACATCGTTATCGCGACGATCTTTTTTTTTTTCCTTCGAAATTCATGTACTGTACACCCATTACCTACGACGACGTCCTCGACCCTTACTAAAACCAAAGGCATCGATGTGGTGTTAGCTATCGACATGTTTATCACAATTGCTGAAGAGAAGGCTTTAGGTATTCTTGGCGGAGGAGATGCAGGTGTACAGAGATCAGCATGGAATATCTGACTCGGATGATGTAATGAAATATCGGGAGTCCAGAGCAAGGATGCAAACAATTAAGATGTTAGCAGTAGTAGGGTCGAGGACGTCGTCGTAGGTAATGGATGTACAGTACATGAATTTCGAAGGAAAAAAAAAAAGATCGTCGCGATAACGATGTGGTAATCGTTTGCTGCCGAATAGTTGCCGGCCAGCGGCATCAACGTTCCCACGAACCCCCCCAGGTTCATATTACCGCTTGCTCGCTTGCGCCCCTTGACTCTCACCCTGCTGTCGCCAAGCTGTCACCAAGCCCAGCCCTCACCAATGCCAGCCATCAGGAATGGTTTCAGCTATACGCCGGACGACGCCACAGCAGACGGCTCTCTCCTTGTATCATGAACTGACGATCACATCAACCGTAGAGTATGAGAATCGACCAAGGTAGAAGATTCGTTCTTCTCCCCGCGAGTTGCAGAAATTCTGATGGCATTTCAGGTTACGCGCACGATCCAGACGATTGACATTTGATGGAGGAACATTTCAATTTTATTTTATCTTTTCAGCTTCACCGTCGGGTTCATGGAACACCGTGTAGAAATTCATCAGACCCAAAATTTAAGAGCGCAACAGCCCACCGAACACCCCCGAGAAGCTGTCAACTGAGATTCAGTGATTTAATGTAAGTGTTCTCATTACGTTCTGGGGTCTGTACTTTACTCTTTTCGTCTTCTGCAAATCGGGAGTTATACCCTACTATTGTCCAATCGGATGGGCGGATAGTCTTTCTCCTTGGAGGAGCGTAGACACCGAACCATTTGTATTCCCCTTGATCTCCCAAGCGCTTCTCTGGTCTCTTTTACGATAACTTAAGGATCGTTTTAAGCAGTCAGGAATGAAGGATTGAACATCCTCAATTAGCATCATGGTTACGAGTTTCTCTGATTCACGCTTTGCGACTGTCGCGCGGACTGTATGGAATAACTCTGACCAAACTTCTTCTTTGACACGAGAACATTACCATCGTTCTGTCTT
Source organism: Moniliophthora roreri (assembly GCA_001466705.2). Classification (NCBI taxonomy): domain Eukaryota; kingdom Fungi; phylum Basidiomycota; class Agaricomycetes; order Agaricales; family Marasmiaceae; genus Moniliophthora; species Moniliophthora roreri. The sequence goes on from LATX02000175.1 coordinate 678,854, forward strand.
TGGAGTGCTCTTGGGCCTGTTCATTGCTATCTATTTCGTCCAGGTAGCTCGCCAACGCAGCAAAGGCAAACTTCCTCCTGGTCCCATGGGTCTACCACTCCTCGGTAACCTACTGCAATTAAGCCTTGATGCTTGGTTACCTTTCACTGAATGGAAATACAAATACGGTGCGTTTATCTCTGAACATTTGAGGACGGTATTGATTTCGTTATGAAGGTCCATTGGTGTACATAACAGCTGGAGGTCAGGGCATTTTGGTCCTGAGCTCTCACAAGGTCGCAGCGGATCTTTTAGATAGGAAAGCCCACATTTACAATGGCAGACCTCGTTTTATTGGTAAGTAATTCTGTATCACATCAGTTTTCAGTGTGATCCTGATATGCTGTTTGCAGTTGCATCGGAGTACTTGACAGGTGGAATGTTTCTAGGCCTTCTGCAACACAATGATGTGTAAGACGTTATTCCCCACTTCGGCTAATCTATTGCTGACACTCTGTTCTAGGTGGAAACGGATGCGACGAGCTGGAAACGAGGTGCTGAACAAAGCAATGGCTCCCGCTTTCTATCCTGCACAAGAACAGGAAGCCGTTCGGTTGACAAGCAATATGCTACAGTCCTCAAGACCCGAGCGTTGAGATAAAGAGCTCCAAAGGCAAGTTGATGCTGGATTAATTTACCAGTAGCTAATTCAGTATACTTCTGCAGGGCTGCCTCGTCCCTCGTCTTGTCGGTCATTTACGACCTTCCAATCCTCCGCTCCGCCAACGACCCTGCTATTGAGCGTATCAATCGATTTGTGTCTCGGCTGACCCAAGCGATGTACCCAGGGACCTATCTTGTCGAATTCTTCACCTGGATGAAATACCTACCTAGTGCAGTTGCTCAGTGGAAACGAGATGCTATCACTTGGTATCGCAGTGACACCGAGCTTTTTGTGAAACTCTACAAAGACGTTGAAGATCGTATGGTAAGTTCTTGTTATGTTAAGGTCGAGTAAAGAGCTCTGAACAGCCGCCACCATCACCTTCAGAATCAAAGCGGCGCGCGTCCAAGTTTCACGAGCACGATCATTCGTGACCAGAAGCACTACAACCTTTCCCCGATCGAGGGTGCCTGGCTTTCTGCGAATATGTAGTACGTTTGAACGTTCTTCTGACGCTTCTAGCAGAACTAACCCAATTCTTGGCAGCGCCGGTGGAGCAGAGACCGTACGTGGACACTTCCTCTTCTGTTCCTATTACCAACATTGCTTTTCAGTCTGCTACAGTTGTCGATTGGTTCATGCTCGCTATGATCGCTTATCCGGAGATCCAGGCAAAATGTCATCAAGAGCTTGACGCTGTCATTGGGCGCTCCAGGATGCCCGGGTTTGCTGATCAAGAAAGTTTACCGTATATCCGAGCCACCGTTCGAGAAGTGCTGAGATGGAGGACAGTTGTCCCAATTGGTGCGTCTTCGATACAATATTAGCATAACGTTGCGGGATACTGAGGGTTGCTTCTGCCTTTTTCAGGGGCCCCGCATCAGTCCATGGAGGTATGTGATGCACAACATGGAATTTCATTTGCCGATCCAACTCATCGAGCCATCTATAGGACGACTGGTATGAAGGCTACTTCATTCCCAAAGGTCTGTTTTACTTGCATCATCAGATGATGTTCGGTATTGATCAATGATCGTTCTCAAAGGAACTATTGTCATTGCGAATATCTGGTGGGTGATTGACAGGACATCCTTGATCCTTTGAGGCTGATAAGTATGTCAACAGGGCCATGAACAGAGACAAGGAGGTCTATGTAAGAAGTACCCCTCGGTGGAATTTGTTTGGAAACTAAATGCATTGGCAGGGTCCTGATGCAGATACATTCAATCCAGGAAGATATATTGGCCCAGATGGCAACCTGGCCCCTTCACCACCGGACACTAAACGTGAGTGTATTTTCTGACTGTTTGGAGTTAAGGTACTCACACCGTCACTACAGAGGGTACGTTCTCTGACAGAAGTGACAATGGAATAAATTGAACAATCCTTTTGTTTGATAAGGCAATGTGTCGTTTGTAAGTCTCTCAGACCTATAGGACTCGCTGCCAAGGCTCATTCCTTCTGACACATCAGGGATACGGCGGAAGGTACGAAATCAGGTATTTCTAGGGACACTTGCTGACCTCAAATACTTTCCAGAATCTGCCCTGGAAGGCATGTTGCCAATGCGTCTCTCTTCATCAACATTGCTTGCCTTCTGTGGGCAGCAAACATAAGTCCAGAGAAAGACGCTCAAGGCCAACCGATAATGCCGGACTTATCGGATGCTAGCAGTGTGAACGACGGAATTGTCGTGTAAGTGCGAGCAATCTCCGGACGATATCTAGGTCTTGACGAAATGATTTAGACGACCTCTTCCCTTCAAGTGCTCTGTTACTGCTCGATTCCCAGAGGCCACGGAAGTGCTTGACTACACCAAAGAAATGTTGGGAATGTAATCTATATGAATTGTAAGAGAACTGTCTTCGATCTTCATCCCCTCTAGGTCGACCGTAAATAGAATACTCCTGTTGGCTTGTGTTGATCTTACTGGAATATCAATGGTATCTTTGTGAATCCGAGTTACAAGGACCTTATTCTCTACCTTGGAAGATTCAAGGGCAACGTTATTCGTTGCAGGCTGCCATCCATTGCACTTTGCTTGGTCAAATCCGGACTCTGACGGAAATGAAGGAGCATCTATAAAATGTACAAAGAGAGATTTGGCTTCTGGCCGAGTTGACCAGGCGCGCGAGCGCCCAGAAGCTTTGCCACATCTTCGAGGAAACAGTACGGACATTACCAGGTACCGGTGGCTTAGTTCATGTAGTAATTACCATGATTGGCTTGCACAACGACTGATTTACAGATAACATACATAGTCAATTGAATATCAAACTGACATTTCCGTAGCCGCTGGTGCTCGGACGAGCGGCTCTTGGTGGGAAAATCCCCTAAAAATCACTGAATACGTGTGATAGAGGAGGTCTTTGAATCCTTTAAGGCGGAACATGCGGGCAAAATTGTCCAACGAAGTAGACATTGGCGGTGTGACTTTGGGTAGTAGTTCAACGACCCTGGATCTCTGTATCTCTTTACCGATAGAACCAAAGTATCTGTGACTCTGGTAAAAATTATCAATCATCAAGGTACGCAAAAAATGTCGCAATATACAGACCTCAAAGCTCCAGCAATCATTGGCTCGGACCCAATTTCCAAGGCCTTCAATGTAGACGGATACTTCGTAATCAACAGTCGCGTCACCAAATGTAGGCACGTTTGGAAGGGTTTCAAGGAATTCTTTTGAAAGGCGATCATGGAGAGATGAAATATAATTCAAAGCTCCCTGAACGTCTGTCCCATGCGAATCCATCACGACGCGGATGATGTTATGACTATCGTCTCCTCGTGCTTGTCTGTGAGGAGTAAAGGGGTCCAGTCAAAATCAGAGTGAGCAGCCAATCGAACAACTCACTCCACGTTATAGGAACAGAAGTCATTGCATAGAATGATCATATCAACAGTAAGCTCTGTCAGCCTTTGGATGATCGGATCGCTGAAAACCTCATCCGGTACGTTCATGTGCACTCCCAAAACAGCGAAAGAAGGCAAAGCGCCGATTGTCTTTCGCCGAATGGCAAAGTATGTGTCAAGGTCGCGGATCCGCGACTCGCTTCTATCACTTGCCTGCTCAACACATGCGTCTAGGTAGTCGTTAAATTCACGAATGAAGCGACGCTGAAACGAGGGAGTGCCAGTTTTGATGGAGTTCAACCAAAACCTATGGGATGATGAGCGTGAGCCACAGATTGCTAAATAAACCATGGATACCTACGTTCGCGCAATTTCACCGCCTACCCACTCTCCTGCGGGTCGAGGAATGTGCGGATTTTTCAAAGCGTCCATGACTATATTAGCCAGACGACGCGCCTCTTCTACCGAGGCCACATCGGTATACTCGTCCACCACGAAGAAAAAGTTCATGAGGTCGCAACCAATGCGGTTACCATCTGCACACAAGTCTGGCGGGTCAATCACCGATTCTATTCGAAAATCAACTTTCAAACCTTTGTTGAGTAGAGGATAGGCTAATGATGCCAGGAGAGCTGAAGAACAGCCGTATCGTGAGCCTTTGTGAAGCTTCGTGGAACACTATGGCCATACCAAAGTCGCAGCGTTCGAACGCTTGCTGCGAGCGACCTTTGAAAGCACCGTAAGACGCGCACCATATAGCTGACTCCTCTTTACAAGTGTCGTAGAACGGGTTGAGATGACGCGCCCACGGCCAATCATGTAGGGTGATTGGAAGGATATAAGTCGAAGGTTGAGACATTTAGTAGCTTTCTGCGTCTCAACCCAATTATCTTGGAGCTTATAAGTGAAAACAATAGGTACCCAGACACCATATGGAGACAGTTCAGGAGACTCGGAAGGCAGTTGGAACGTGATGGAGATTGAGTCCCAGTGAGAAATGCTCTGCATCGTGATGCTTTCTGGTACTCTGATGGATTTCGGTGTTTTTGTAACTGGCCGTCGATTTCTAATGCTCCTTGACGAATGCCGAGAACGTCGCCTCTCCACCTTTGAGAAATGAAAGGGTTAATTCTCAAAAATGAACTTGCCGCAGTGGGCTATCAGGTACGGACGGCAATTACAAGTCCATTTCTGGTGCCTGTTGTAGTTTTGTGGAAACTTTCTGGGGCTAACAAGTGCTAATAAAAATGAGAACGAAGCGGAACGACGGAACGAAACGAACCTGGTACCATCTATCGACATCTATCAGGCCACAACTTTCCCACCATCCGTATAAGGAAAAAAAATTGGCAGAAGAAGACGAATCCTCGTAACCACTGGTCTTCTGACTCTTCCCTCCATTTAGACCAAGGTTTGCTCTCGAAAATCAAGTCAGTTGGAAAAAAAAAAGAAAAGGGCTCTGAGTGTATCTGGGTGACTCATTACACCGCTGGCAGGGTATCGTACAATGGAGATGATGGGCTTCCACCGAGACGCCGGTGGGATTCTCAACGTCACGTTCAATGTACGATGGTAGATAGCCGCTAGCAAATAAGTCCTTCATCTTGTCGTGTCCTCTGTTGTATGTAATCCCCAATCCAGAAAGCCTTTTCACTGAATATGATATGGGACAATCCTTGATCCCAGGGTCCCAGGGTTCAGTCACGTGCATCTCGTAACAGAGAAAAACCCTCGTGCGTCGGAACGATGACATTCCTAACGTAGGATAAGATAAGTTGTCGGCAAGTTGTCGGTACGGTGTTGATTACCTTACATTGACGCGTTAATCAACAGCCTCAATCACCTCACGTTAAGGCAAGCAGGTACTGAGGAACTGTTTCTGCACAATGGGTTGCAGGGTGGCGGCGGCGGACTTAGGGATTATCAGGAGAATTAAGGGGTGATGGGCTTGAATTGAACACAGTACATACATGTATTCACGTAGGTATACATCAAGATTCGCCACATATTCTGATTACATCTGACGGAATCCGATGAAAACCCCCTGCTAAACGACCCAAATTAACCTCACCGTCGGATACCGTCGGTGCGAGCCTTCCTCAATGGTATCCCGTTGCGTTGCCAGTATGCGATGAGTTTTGAGGTGTCGTTCCGATCGGATGCCGTCGGTCGATATTTAATTACCAATCTGAACAGAGAAATGGCTTAGCACGGTTTACGAGACAATCGGTCGGAGCATATTGTATGTTTCCAAAAGTAAAAGATAGAAGCCAGAAACTTTGAAACCGCAACAGCGTGGGAGGACCTGGAGCTCTGGAATTCCAGAGGTAACATTTGCTGGGGAGTTTCAAGCACATTCATAATCACAACCAACACATTTCTTTCGGCGATTCCAAGACAGAATGGAGGTAAAGCGTCGAAAAGTGCCTCGAATCTAGTACGTACAAGTGTCAACAATCCAACGCTTTCGTCCAACCATCCGTACTTCCGAGCACAACAGTTGCGTGAATGAAGAAATACAAGAGATTACTTTTTCATTCTATTCCGGTGAAAGATGGTTACCTATGATGTATAGCTGCAGACGCAGTAGTCCGAGTATCCGTTACCGAGTAGATAGTCTCTCCTTGGGGTAGATCCGTAGATGATTATGTAAGTAAAGAACGTGATAATGCGCTCTCTCCTAGTACCTCAAAGTCTATCGATGTCTCGAGCTCATCATCACCTCCCACTTTTTGGACAACATAGAGTCAACTTGGTTCAATTGATTTGATAATTTAACCGACTTATCACCCTCCGCCACACCTAAACCCCTGGCAAGGACGCAACATTCAATGCTCGCGGAAAATTTAACCGACTCGCTCGTTGCACCCAGAGTCGTACTCGGCGTGCAAGCTTGATTGGGTATGATTGCTGCTATACTGAGTGTCAGGGCCCTACAAAGACCTCTTGTAGCGAGCAAACTCGCTTTTCTCAATTTTATCCCTCCATGTCACCCATTCGAATCGGATTTGTTGGCCTCTCATCTCAAGGTTGGGCTTCCACCAACCTTGCTTCGCCACTGTTTGAAGAGCCAGTCGCTTCTCAGTATACTCTCTCTGCCGTCTGCACCACCAACCCAAAGTCAGCTGCAGAAAGTGCTGCGCATTGGACCAACGTGTCAGGTGGAAAGACGCATGTGCGGGCGTATCACTCGGTGGACGATATTGTCAAGGATCCAGAACTCGACTTGATTGGGGTTTCTGTGAGGGCATCCCAACACCGTGATGTCGTTATGAAAGCGATTGAGGCCGGAAAGGACGTGTTTGTGGAGTGGCCAGCTGGAAATAACCTGCAACAAGCAGAGGAAATGTGTGAGGCGGCGAAGAAGAAAAGAGTGAGGACCTTTGTTGGGTCACAAGGCCATCAGAGTCCCGCTACCAAGAAGGTTAGCGCGTTTGTCTTTGTGAAGCAGCTTGATTCTGATTCATTTCAATCTAGCTCAAGGAGATCATTGATTCGGGTAAAATAGGGAAAGTCATGTCGACTAGTACAGTAAGTCATGCCTACCATCATGAATGTATGAATGAATGTTGACAATCTTCCAAGATCATTCGTGTTGGCCCTATAGGTTACTGGGGTCCATTCATCAAGAAAGCTGTCGCTGGGCGTGGAACCTTTGCTGAAGAGGGTACTAGTATACTCGAGATTGCTGGCGGACATCTGTTAGAAATCCTGCTTTACATCTTTGGAGATTTCTCTTCAGTGACAAGTACCCTTGTGACGCAGTACCCTATTGCTCAAGTGGTTGATGAAGATGGCAAGCCAACTGGCGAGTCAATCGAACAAGAGAACGCGATGCAAGTTGCTTTCTCTGGGGTCCTTCAGAATGGTATCGTCGTGAGCGTACACATACGCGCAGGCTTCCCAGAGTCCAGAAGCAAGAAGGATCACCCGTTCTTGTGGACTGTTGATGGTGAAGAAGGAACCGTGACTCTAGAGGGCGACTGGCCATTCCCAAACATAATACAACCAATGGTGTATCTGAATGGTGACGAGATTAAGATGAACCTTGCGGAAGGGACTTCGGTCAAGAATATTGGCAGAGCATACGAGGAATACGCGAAGAATGGTGACTACACGACGCTTGAAGATGCAGTCAAGGTCAGAAGGGTGATTGACGCGATCCTCAGGAGCGCAGCGGAAGGTAGAAGAATTGATTTAATCTAGCATTGCTGTATCATCAATATTTATCTCTTATGCCACTCTTGTAGGTGTATAGTTCCAGCTGGAACTGAATGGCTTTCTTGAGGAGAATGATCACCAATCTCTCGTATGGTGTCAATCGAATACCGAACACCTGCTGAATGCCTAGCTTGGAATGAAGCAGGTGGTTGTACGCTGCGACCAGGTATGAGCGTAAAGTAATCATGTGGGAGATTCCCGACCTCTTGTGTTCTAGTCGTGGCCCTAACCCATTCTGATATCACCGTCCTTCGATGCAGAGGATCCCAGAAGCCATAATGCACTAATTTGATATAATCTCCGCGAAATGATATGATCATTCACGAAATGAATGAACGCCTGTCCACGCGTACTCGTCAACAGTTTTGAAGTACGTTCGCTACGGTTGATATGCCTGGAAAGGGGGACCATGAAAGCTATACACTCTCGATTATGTCGCGCCTCATTGTACGCTGGAAGTCTCTTCCAAGCATCCTCGAAGTAGCGTAGTAGCCCCAAGCTCCGCTTTCGAACGTCAGAGTTGTCATGGTGTCCACAAAGCATCAACCACAGGAAATGGAATGACAAATCGAAGAATAGTGGATTGTTGCAGTCTTGCCAGCTCCATATCGACTGAGGAGAAGAGGGCATGCAAATGGTTGCTGAGATCGGCTCGGCTTGCTAATGCCGACTTTGTAACTTCTCCCCATAGTGAGTACCTAGATCCATCAAGGACGGCCGACATGGCTACGGAAGAAGGCAATGCTGGCACAAGGTCCTGGGGATGATAGGCGATGGACGAGCTGTCCTTGAACGTGATGGATGCCCACTGGAAAGCGCGAAACTCGTACATCTTCAGGTTGAAGGCCTCAGAGCCCGAGAACGGGCGAGGACACCCGTCGAATTGCCGGATTACTCGAAGGTCGAACGACGTTCAGTCTGTAGCCGGATTTGCTATGTAGTCGTACAACCCGCTGGCACGCTCATACAGGACGTTAGAGACCGATTGGAGTCCGAGTAGTGGCTGAAGGTCCTTGCGAGAGAGATGATAGAACACCCATGCTTGCGGGGATGTGTATGGACATATGAATTGGTAAGATAGATCATTCAGCTTTCCCTGCCAAATCTTTATCCGTCGGTCGGCTAGAGCCGCTAAAACTGGCAGGAAAGTGGTGGTAAAATAGAGCCCTGCACTTAGCGCGACTGCAACGAAGCAAAAGGCAAAAGGAATCCGATGTCGACTCCACAGGAGGTCCACAACAAAAAAAAAACAGCACAACCTCAAGAAGAATGGGGAGTGCCGAAGTGAGCGATGAAACACTCCACTTTTCCAAGCTATCTCGACGTAGCTGACGAAGTGCCAATGCCTCTTCTGGTGTTCGTGTTGGCAGATCCCGCTGATGCTCACTAAGCCATTGTTTGCATAGGAGTCCGAAAAGTGCGGATGTCAGGCTTGAGACGGAGCTCAGAAACAAAAAGTAGTTGATGCGGATGGAGGAGGCGTCTGCTTCAAACGCAGATGGTTGCGAGGTGCCGTTGCCGAATTGCATTGAGATTTGCATGAGAAGCACAACAGTGACATCTGCAAGATCTTCAATCAACCATTGGTATGATTCAATTGTAAAAGCCGTCACAACGGCTGAGAAAGGACCAGCCTGGAAAGAGGTCAGAGACTCGCAAAGGATGGATAAAATGTGAACGTACAAAACCCAACAGCGTATCTATACCCTCCTTCTAGTTCTTCACCATTCCATCGTCATATTTCCCTATTTCTGTCGCCGGATTCTCCCGTGATTGATTGAAACTGGTGTCTCGTGCATGCGCAGATTGTGAAGGGTTGGTCTGCTTTGAGGCGATATCGGGAGTGAAAGTAGTGGATCGGGAGTCACGACGCCCACGAACCTGTTTCTGGTGCACGGAATCGCCGCTTATATCTAGTTGTGGAACCTGAATAGTGTTCAAGTGGTGAGCGAAGCCCATTCATGACTTTGTGCTCATTGCGCGTGCCATCTCTTGTTGATTTGCTGGTGAAAGCGGCGCCGTGTGATCATCACAACACCCAAAGTTGTATGGCCCCTGCAATCTTTCACATCATCACCAGTGTATGAGTTTCCCTCCCACCATGTCCTCGAATGACACCCTAAGCCTGTCGTACTTGACGTTTGGTTTTGTGCTTGCATCCATATTCTACAAAATCTTGGATCACCGCGCACAGATGACCAAGGTGCGCACTTTCAGTTTCATCACGGTATCGCGTTCTAGCTAATAAGCAATAGCTAGCAGCAATACCTACTCTCGGGTCATCAGGATTTCTCTCTTCATACGTCGAGGCATTTAATTTCGTCTTCAACGCTCGCGATATCATCCAAGAAGGCTACCAACGCGTAACGTCGCCATGTCTCTTACATGAGGTTGGGCTCATTCATAACCTAGTATCATGGGTCGGCTTTTAAAGTACCTCTCCTTGACCATTGGCTTGTAGTGGTTTGCGGTTCCAAGATGATCGAGGACATTAGAAAGGCATCGGATGAGCAGCTTTCGTCAGCAGAGGCTTTTGCTGAGGTGCGTTGTACTGCTCTGCTGCTGTGGCAACCGAATACATGACCAATTTCATCGCCAAGATGCTTCAAACGGATATTACAATGGGAAAGACTCTACGTGCCGACCCATATCAGATTGGCGTCATATTGAACGCCCTCACAAAGAATATCCCCGCCAGATTTGCAGACGTGCATGACGAGATCAAGACTGCGTTCAATGATGAGATACCTCCTGGCGACGAATGGATAAAACGGCCTGCATTGAAGACCGTGCTGAATATCGTTTGTAGGACTACGAATAGGATGTTCGTCGGTCTTCCGTTGTGTGCGGACCTTGCACCAAGAGATGTTTTCTAGAAGCTAACTTGAATTGTAGGTCGTGACCCAGATTGGATGGTATATCTATTACCTTGACGAGAAAATGAATTACCACTTCATGGTTTTCTACAGAATCTCAACATCTTTTTCACCGTCAACGTCTTTGCTAGGGCATCAATCATCAACCTCTTTCCAATTGCTTTGCAATCGTGTGTTTCCATGGCTCGTTAAAGGCTTGTGAATTGACTTTTCCATGTCAGAGTCATCGGGTGGCTGATCACCCCGCGTCCTTCGAGCCTTCGACGAGCCATCAGACATCTCAAACCACTCTTCGATGAGCGTTTCGGAGAAGATGGAGACCCTGAGCAGGATCTGGACCCAACCACCCAGCAAGTACGTGACACTTACAGAACCTCCAATCCAGTCTGACGGTTGAAGAACAATCTCATGCTCTGGTTGTGGAGGGAAGCACAAGGCGAACAGCGCACGTTGGAGGATCTTGCCATGCGAGTACTGTCTGTCAATGTGGCAGCTATACACACTACTGTAAGTATTTTCTGTGATGTCGTGGGTTTGATTTTGTTGATTTTGCCTCTAGAGTATGGTATGGCCTATTTCAATTTCGCATCGTTACACTGTATTCAGGCGATCTGTAGGCATTCACAAATGCTCTATATTATCTTGCGGCAGACTCCAACCTGGTCAACATGTTGCGAGAAGAAATCGAAGCTCAAGTTCAAGTGAACGGGTGGACGAAAAATGCCATGGATGGGATGCGGAAACTTGACAGTTTCCTTAAAGAGTCTCAACGACTTTCTGGCACCTCTGCAAGTATGTAGTCTGGCCTTGGTGGCATCAAGAGGTTAATGATCACTGTTCACAGTAACGCTCAACCGCAAGGCTCTAAGTGATTTCGCTTTATCCGATGGAACCGTGATACCTGCCGGAACCATAGTGGCCACAGCTGCTCTTCCAGTGCACCACGACGAGGTAACATGATATTTGGCCAGTTTTAATTAATGCTGACGTCTTCACAAGAGAAATTACTCAGATCCAGAGCGGTTCGACCCTCTTAGGTTCTACGGTATCCGGGAGAAGGAGGGCAAGAGCGTAAAGCACCAAATGATGACCCCGGAGCAGGGATACCTCGCATTCGGGATGGGAAAACACGCGTGTCCTGGTCGCTTTTTCGCTGCTGTGGAATTGAAGGCGCTAGTCTCCCATACTCTGATGATGTATGATCTCAAATTCGACGATGGGGTTACTATGCCGAATATTGAATGGTTTGCTGCTACCAGTACGGCAAACCGAAAAGGGGAGGTCATGTTTAGGAAACGGAAGTTATAATATACCCTGCTGTAAATTGATGGATTTTGCTTTCTTTGAATGCTATAGTATTGTTCAAGAATCTCGTCACGCGGTGCCCAACATGTGAGACTGTAAATACAGCCAAACTTTCAACGCGACGCGTTTTGTCAACCACCACCACGATGGAGGCAGATTCATCTCCTCATGGTCCTCGCCGGTCTCAACGCGAGAAGAAACAGCCCAAACCTATAACTACAGGTTAGTTAAGCTCAAGTTCCTCGATGACCTAGCTCAAATTCCGCGACAGTAACTGCAGTCCCCGGGACACGAAGAAAACGAAAGCATGCAGAGACAGATGACGAGGACGCGCCAAGGGACACGGATGGGGATATTGAGGAAGAGGAAGAAGCTGGTGACGAACCCGATGTCGACGAGGAAGACGAGGACGACCATGTCTCGCGACCAAAAAGATCTCGCAAGGCGAAAACCGGACCACCTGCAAAACGTGCCCGAAAGGAGGCTACAACCGCGACTGGTGAAAATACTCGAAAACCACGCAAACCTCGAACAGCAAAGCAGGTGGTCGATCCAAATGCCCCCTTTGACCCAGAAGCATTGGAAAAAGCCACAAACATTAAAGCTGACAATCCTCTGTTCAACGCTATTCTCAACCCCAATGCTGCCCTTAGAAGTACTGCGGAAGACTTTCTAGAATCACTTGGACAGAGCCCGGATGCAGCCTTGGCAGAATTAGTGAATCTAATATTACGGTGTTGTGGGTCCAATGCCGCAGTGGATGGCGACACGGCTGTTGACTATGACGGAGTGGTCGACCGCTTGGACGATATTGTGGAGGATCTGAAGAAGGTGCGTTCAACCTTTCTACTACTTTTTCCTCTATTTTACGCTATTCGATCCAGACCACAACCCCTGCTGGAACTTACCCACTAGTCTCAAAAGCTGTCCCATTTCACAACGCCAAAGCCAAGTATAACTTCCGGGCCCACCTTTCAGAATTCATCTCGCATCTCATTGAAGTAGCTGCCGACGTGGATTCGCTCTACACGACACCACTCATAGAAACCCTTCAGGTTTGCTCTTTCCCTCGTCCATGTGGTGATTATTCTGAGAACGATCTAGGTCTGGCTAGTCCCGATGTCTTCTTCTCAAATCCGCTCTATCAGACATACGGCCACAGTTTTTGCACTGGAGGTGGAGAGTGCTTTATGTGAAGTTGGGAAGCAGGTAGAGAGAAATGTAGAGCTGGCCGCGTACGTGTCTGCATGGTTGTTTCGTCATTTTGCTAAATTGCTTTGATGAAGCCGACAGAGAGAAGGCGAGAAGAAGCGTGCCAAATCTGGAACAACGCCTAGTACAAAGGGTAAAGAAAAGGAAATGGAGGCCAGATTGAAGAGCTTAAAGGAAAATCAGGCAAAATTAGAAGAGTTCATCAAGGAGTTTATCGACGGGTAAGCCATTGTTGATATTATGCAGAGCACTCGACTCAACGTGCCAACCTGCAGTGTCTTCATTCACCGTTATCGAGATCTTGACCCGGTTATCCGAGCGGAATGTATATCATTTCTCTCAACCTTCTTCTCCGTTCTCCCGTCCCACTTTGCTGCAAATTCCAACTACCTTCGATATGTTGGCTGGGTCTTGTCAGATTCAGCCGCCCAGGTTCGATTGGCAGCCGTCAAGGCCCTTCAGGCAGTTTATGATACTGCAGGAATTAAAGGTCAAAAACGGAAGAAAACTGTTGGAGCGGCTGGCAATAACAAAGATACTGGAGGCGTATCTTTATCAGCCCTAAGTCATTTCACGACACGTTTTTTGCCTAGGCTGTTGGAAATTGCTCAGTTCGATGTAGATGTTGCGGTGAGGGTAGCAGTCATGGGGGTATTGGGCTGCGTTGATGAGATCGGTGAGGTTCTCTAACTTGACATCATTATCTTTCGCTAAAACCAAATATCAGGTCTTTTATCGGACAGCGACCGCAATCGTTTAGGGACAATGGTATTCTCTGATGAACCTCGCATTCGAAAGGGAGTTGGCAAATTTGTTAGCGGTGTTTGGGAAGAATGGGTTGAAGCTAAGCTGAACGAGGTTGAAGTCGAGGCGCATGCCCAAGCTGCTGTATCGAATCGAGGCAAAGGTAGATCACGGGGTGGACGCGGTGGAGCTACTGGGAAGGGTCGCGGTGCAAAAAGCAAGAGGGTCGCTATTGATGAGGAAGTCGATGAAGGGAAAGTGGGTATCAAGGCCTTGGTTTCACTACTTGCCAGGTGGGGCAGAGCTTTAAATCGGAAAGGAAAACAGCAAGGCGACGAGGACGATGAGGAGGATGAAGAAGCGGATGAAGAGGAGCGGAAACGTAAAGCCGAGAATGACCGGGATACAGAATCCGATGCTGCGAGGGAGCGCGGTGGTGTTGCAGCAACATTGGCTACGACGACCACGTTCATGGGATTCGTGAAGAAGGCAGACGGTCCTGCTGCAGGAGCGGCAGGCACCAGCGGAGCCACTGTGAACCGTGCTGGTTATGATTCAATCGCGAAAGGTCGGACGGCACTTGTGGTGGAAGCGGTGTGGGATGAATTAGATATTGTGAGGGACTGGGAGGGTATCCTAGACATGCTTGTGTTAGATCACAGTGCATCGGGGAGCGAGAATGGTATTATTGCCCCGGCTTCAAAGCGAGGAAAGGGCAAACCTGGGTCGAAGCGGAGAAAGATGAAGCCCAAACGCAGGAGCAACGCTACAAATGGCGACGAAGAAAATGCGGACAGCGAAGAGGAGCAGACGCAGAACAACGACGAGGAAGATGATGACGCGGAAAGCAGTGTCACCCGGGTTCACGAAGCATGGAGGCTATACGAGAATGAGGAAGGAATTCTTCTTGAAGTGCTCGTTGCGTCGATGCGTCGAACGAGGAAGGATGTGAGTTTCTTCGTGGTTTGTCAGTGTCACTTTCATTTGACCGATATTCAAGGATGAAACCACCATCGAAACAATCACCCAAGCTCTCATGAAGGCCCTTCCTAGTTTGTTTATCAAGTACCAAACCGACGAGACCAGGATTGCAGACGTACTTGTCCTACCCACTCTGATGAATCTCGAAGTATATTTGGAAATGAGAGAAACCAGTGTAAGAGCTCTTCTCGCCACGGTTACAAATCAAACTGACATTCTTTCCTAGGCCTACTCTGCGCTCTGGTCCGACGTATCTAAGCAATTCCTCACCCACTCTTCTCCCTACGTCGTCACCACCGCTGTTCACACTATCACCTATATGCTCGCCAATACCTCATTATCGAATATCAACAGTGAGCAAATCTTGGAACTTGAAGATGAGCTTGCAACATCACTGAGAGATGCGGCGGCTGGACCAATCTCGCCCCCAGGTTCGCCGTCAAAGGCGAGCGAACCACCAACGTCTAAGCGTGCAAGTAGGGATATCGAAACGGATCATCTGAGCGAAGACGAGGTTATAAACCTAACTTCTATCATATTGAGGTTGAGGATTCTGGTGGGAAGTAGAGACATGACGGCGTGGATAGAGGAAAATGAAGGTGGTAAACAGAGCAGTGTATGGGACATCCTCAGTGCTGTATCAGAGAGAGGAAGGCTGGCTATCGGAGGTGAAGAAGGGGTGCGTTGAGCTTCATCAATCTTTTTCAGTCCTTTTATTCAATTTCGTATCTACAGATGGTTGAACAGAGTCTCCAAGTCCTCGCGTTACATGTGATGTGGAAGAGCAGAGGGCTTACCATAACGTCTGCTGGTTCCACGAAAGAGGAACGGATACATCGGGAATCACTTCTTTCGCAGAGGAACTCCTTACTTGAACGCCTCATCGAATTCGCTGTTGGGACACAAGAGGTTGGAAACGGGATTGCAGATGGCGTAAAGCGAATGGTGAGTGGTCACTACATTTTTCATCTATATCTTCATCCATCTCCCTTAGGCGTTCAAAAACCTTCTTGATTTACATATCCTTTTTGCGGGATTGCCAATTCCCGATGGCGCCGATGACATGGAAGCGGTGGCATTGACGATGGATGATGAAGTTCAGTGGAGGTGTGCAGGCTATGTACAGGCAGAAGTGGAACGTTATGCCGAGTCACTGCGTTTGTCAGATGTTGGGGAGGAAGGCGACGAGGATAATAGTGATGAAGGGAGTGAAGGCGGGGATGATGCCGACGAGCGGGCGAAGGACAAGTCAAAGATAATGGCGAAGACGGCGAAGAAGAAGGAAAGTAAGCAGGCTGAAGAGGGAGACGAAGACCAGACGCTTGGTTGGTGTTCATTGCTCAACCCACTTCATCTCTACTAACTCATGGCATGCAGTCGATGAAGATTCTCGCGATCGCTTGGAGATGGAGACACTCTTCCTCGATGTCATTTCCACCTTCCTTCGCTCTATACGTGTTGGAGCGATACATGTTCGCCATGGTGCCATATTACTCGCCCACTACGGCCGCCTTGGTTCATCATTCGATGCCTTTGCCAAGGTTGTCATCGAGGTCCTCAAGGAAGAGGGAATCATGAACGATCAACCGGACACGATTGTACTTGTTGTAACGCAAGCTATGAAAGAGGTTTATCATTTCCATTACTACGTTCTTGTTTCTGTCGCTTACAAGCTCACTCAAGGCCTTCGCAATAGCGGCAAGTTCGCGATCTCCAGACGAATCGGATGTTGTTGCTTTGGCTCGCTTATTAGCTTCTTGTTTCGTGATCCGCGGTAGTCAACTGGCCGTCCTCCGTCGACTTGAAGCGCAATACGTGGTGTCAGTCCAAACGAACCTCTTGACATGGATTGCCAATCAGCTGGCAACCCACCAAGATTCCGGTGACAAAAAAGGCCTCAAGACCTCCCTTCTCTTTTACCGCACCCTTATCCCTTTGGTCGGTTCAATTGAAAGTCGTGATGCATTGAAAATGTGAGTTTATCCTCAATTTCAGTCAATAATCTGTTGATTCCTCTCTGTAGCAAAGCACATCTCGACCAAGTGCTTGCTCATGCCAAGGTAGAGCCTGCTACGACCAAAGCCTGGGAACCGTATCGAGCCTACGAGAAACGACTAGGAACAGTCATGTCCAAGGACAAACGTATGCTTCTTCATCTTTTGCTGCTACCTGAGTCTCATGTCTCCTCTTAGCCGGTGGTACCAAGGGCCGTTCCAAGAAAAAGAAATCTGGCGTGTTGACAGACGGGGAAGAGAGTGAGGTAGAACGTTTGATTGAAGATGACGAGGGTGCTTTATCAGATGCATCAGCGCCCGTCGAGCCACCTCATCCAAGACCGCAGAGACCACGACGCAACAAAACACGCGGGAAAAAGCCTTTGGAAGACATCGAGGAGAATGGGCAAGAAGAGAATGAGGTTGCTGAAGATCCCGCCACCCCGAAAGCCCGGCCCAGGCCACGACGAGCTTACAAGACCAGGGCCAAAGCGTCCGAGAAGGAAGTGGTACAGGAAAATGTAGACCCCGCAGCTCCGCTTTCGCCATTGACTGAGGAGGAGGCCGCCCCGTCTGCCGAAGTTCCTATCATACCCACTCCAACTCAAAATGGATTCGTAACACCCAAGAAAAAACTGAAACGAAATAGAGAGGACGATGACGATGGTGATGCACATCCAAGTGCATCTGAAGGACCTGGGTCGGAACAACCTGAACCTCCCGAGGCTACTCCTGCGGCCGATGTCCAGATACGGAGAAAGCGCATTCGCCACTAGCACGAACTCTCATGTCGCACACCCATGGATGACTATTTATTCTTGCCAATCTACCACTTTTGCACAGTTTTCCTCCTAGTCGTTATGCTTTTGCTGATGTTATCCCGTCTGTACGTCTGAACAATATCCTTATGTGTTCTTACTGTATATTAAAGGTTCTCGAGAGATAGTAAACCGTATGAAATGTATTTCGTTTGTCAAAACTAGGTCGAAACTTCAAGCTTCAAGCTTCAAGAATGTTCTCGATTGGGCTTACATAACGGCGTTGAGTTCGATAGCTATAAGAACAGCCAGCTTCCGAACAATCATCTTACTGTATCCCCCCGCGTTTTACCATGGCATCTTCAGATCGTCCTATTACATTCTTTGACGTTTCCATCGGCGGCCGTCCCATCGGACGAATCATTTTTTCTCTGTACTCCGATCTTGTTCCTAAAACCGCGGAAAACTTTCGTGAGTGAAGTCTTCTGTAGCAATCGCCTAAGAACTGACAACCGTGCAGGTGCACTTTGCACGGGAGAAAAAGGTGTAGGGAAGTCAGGAAAACCCCTTCATTACAAAGGTTCTGGTTTCCATCGTGTCATCAAGGCGTGAGTACAGTATGCGTCCTTAGAAGAGGAGACGTGTTTTCTGGAGCGCTTGTTGATAGGTTCATGTGCCAGGGTGGTGACTTTACCGCTGGAAATGGTGCACGCTCTACACACATCGGTTATTTATAGAGACTGATCATATCTTCAGGAACGGGAGGAGAATCGATATACGGAGAGAAATTTGAAGATGAAGCGTTCCCGATGAACCACACGAAGCCATTCCTACTTTCAATGGTCAGTAGCCACCGACATTAGTCCCAACGCAATCAGATTTTCATAATATTAGGCTAATGCTGGTCCCAATACCAATGGTTCCCAATTTTTCATTACCGTCAACTCTACGTCTCATCTCGACGGAAAACACGTCGTGTTCGGAGAAGTCATCAAGGGAAAGTCCGTAGGTAAGTAAAACTTCGAATTTCGTCGTTCCCATCCGGTGCTGAAAACGCGCTTCTAGTTCGTCAAATTGAGAATTTCCCAACAAGTAGTGGAGACAAACCAACCTCGCCAATCATCATCGAGGATTGCGGTGTGCTACCACCGGATGATCCATCACTTGCAGAAGCACCTGTTGATCCTGAGGGTGACCCATATGAAGACTATCCAGACGACGATGACCACGATACTTCCAAACCAGAAGCTGTAATAGAAATTGCCTCAAAGATTAGAGAGGTTGGAAACAAACTCTTCAAGGAAGGAAAACCTAACCTCGCATTAGACAAGTGGCAAAGTGTGCTGATTTCTCTGTTTCTGGTACAAGTACTCAATATCACCTTAGAGTCTATTCGATACCTAGATGTTCACAGAGAAGTGCCGAAGAGCGAAGAGGTCTCCGAAGAGGTCAAGAAGTCCTACACAGCCCTATTGGCTCCTCTACTTCTTAACTCTGCTCTGGCTGGTGTTCGTATCCAACCTCCAACCTCCCACAATGCTGAAATTGCGGTCGCAAGCGCTGCTCGGGCGCTTTCATTGGAGTTGAGCGCAGCTGATCAAGGTTTGTGTATTACCGTGACCAATCTTACGTCAACTTATCGATCTTTCTGTAGCCAAAGCGCTATACCGCCGTGCGTTGGCTTATACGATCCTTAAGGAAGACGATACAGTCGAGAAAGATCTTATCGAGGCCACCAAACTTGTACCTGACGATCAAGCCATTTCAGGGGAGCTGGCCAAAGTCAGGCAGCGCAAAAAGGAGAAGAGGGACAAAGAAAAGGCCGCCTACAAGAAAATGTTTACGTAGTGTGTATCCAAGTATCCAAGAATAATGTAATGCGTAGATGAGAACTATCAAGGATTCCTACTCAATGAATTGCAAGAGGAAACGATGTCGTTGAAGTGGCGAGACAGGCGAGGGTGACCGGAAATCATCCCGAAGCAATACAGGTGCAAACCTCGCAGCTATATACGAACGGTGTCAATTTACATTTGGATGTTTGAAAAGTTTGAGTTTACCAATTCTTTGCGCCTTCATCTCGGAAAAGGCAGAAGATTGCACGAAATGCGACAAGAGTGCTGTGACGGAAATCCAGACCTAATATAAAGTTCCCTAAGAACCAGCATACTAGAATTCAATCGAACAATTGACACACGTTCACAGATTCTGGGTTAAGGGCATCTAAGATCTGCTTTGCTTGAGTAAGCGGTGTAGGGCAGAAAGAAATAGTCCTCACTTCGAATGCTTCATCCCGATTTGTTGCTTGAGCACATTGATTATGCAATGCAGTAGGAATGACGCCTTCTGGCAAAGATGCCAGCAGTTGCAAAAGGGTTTCTCCAAATGCGACCAAAGTAGCGTCATCTTTCTCATTTGGTGAGAAAGAAAACTCATCACCTGTGTCGAGACACTGGACAGAAGTCAGCCGACGTAAACAGCATGATGTATGAGGGTATCACCTCTCTGATTTGGTACATAATATCTTCATCGGCCTCCTTCATGAATATGTTCTCCTGCATATTCGTGAGTTGGAGGGTCGGAAGGACGCAAAGAGGACTTGCCACTGAGTGATTACCAGTCATCATCCAATTGACTAAACGCATGATTTCGCGAGGCGCGTTTATGCCACGAGTCTCATCCAGGAGGTCCTGAGGGTCTTTCAATGACCGAATAGGACCAGGGAGACGTGTTAATCGTGACAGCTTGTTTGCGAAACAAGTGTAATGATATTGGGCAGTCACTGATACGAAGTGATCCTTGCCCATCAACGTATGTAAGATGAGCGTAAAGTCCAGGTTTGGTGGTTCCAAGTTGAGTCGTGAGGCAGAATCATTGTCGACAAAGGCGCATAGAACAATTTCAATGACCTCGTTGGGGAGTAGGAGACCCTGAAATCAACACTTAACGTTACAAGAGGGAATAAACATTCGACATGACGCACTGTCATCGGCGATATGCTTAGCCAGTCAGGGTCTGCATGAACGGTAAGCAATAATCAAATGTAGTTTGCTGCCAGGACACACGTATTGGCCCTTCCGTGTCGATAGGTACGAATCGGAACGCACATGGAACCTGACAGAGCGTGAGCTATAGAAATACGAAGTAGGTACACTGGCTCACATTGCCATTATTCTGGAAAGTAAGCGACCGTTCAACCCTCTTACGGTAGCTGTAAACATACCTGAGTCAACAAGGGTGTTAGCATGTGAAATGGACGAACGAAATATCTCCAAAGTCAATCATTGAAGGGCTGACTCGCGCTTTCGACCGCTCTTGTCTTTCTTCCATTCCGTGTAATTGTCTGAACAAATGCTTGGCCGTTGCATGAAGTTCTTTGTCGTCGTATGCATCTACCTTACGTTCGCAACGATTTAACTTCAAAAGTGAGGACATGACTAGAAATCGACCTTACCTCGACTGTAAAGTCCGCAGACGCAGGCCGGTGGTCGCTCATCGTGATTTCCGAGTGACAGGAATAGGTATTCTGTCGGACGCGTGTGGTGAGATGTGAGTGAGTGTACAAGATTCGATCCGTCCATGCAGGTTTACGCCTATGAGGTAGTGATAATCTAAAGACAGAAACGGATGTGATTGCACGCACTTGATATCATAACCCAGGTCGTCACTAAGTAAACCTGGGCTAAACCGATACGTTCTACAACCGCTTTCAACCTATGCAGACACTCCCCTCATATAAGTCGTAACTTACGGTAAATGCGATATAGGATGTTCTAAGAATATGTCGAAAGCCTTATTATTCTTGATAGCGTTTGTCAGCTGAAAACCGCACGGATTAATGTTGTTAATCGAGATATAGCACATTTGCTGCCTTACCTGGTCGTATCGTAATAGCATCTCATACTTCTTATTCCAATGTTCAACGGCTAGCATAAATCGCACATCGTAGTCCGGCAGGTCGATTCGATAGTTGAGGTCTATATGATTACGATTGGCAGTATGCCAACCAAGAAAGGATAGGATACGAACCACCCTAATCAAAGCATCAGACAAGTCATGAATACGAATAAGAGCGTTGTTCTTACCAACCAGAATAACGCGTCTGTCTCATATACATTGTATCGTTCCAGGATGAGCTGAGGCGCCGTCGAGGATGTTTGACTGGTAGCATTTCCACTGTTGTCAGTCGCTGCTGATGCGCCGTTAGGGGCTACCGACTCGACAAACATCAATCTCCTCGACAAATCATGGTAATCTGAATTCCTCTTGTCGACCATCTCATCAAAAGCTGCCAGATGGGAGCATACAAATGTGACTGTTGTGGTACCGGGCGATGTGATGACATCCTTCTGTACAACTGGCTTCTCTTTCGATGATAATTGGAGTCCTCCGAATGGCGGTGGAGTAAAAGAAAGTCGGATAGCGGTTCCGCCTTTATTTCCCTGGGAGAAACAGCCGAAAGTTAGTTGAGGATCCACCGCAATTCATTGGGCTTAGAACTATATACCATAACACCCATGATGCCGACGCCGGTAGCACAAGTCATGACATTTGAAAAGCACCTTCTCAATGACGTTTTTACCATGATAACAATTAGCATGCCCACGAGCTGCTTCGATGCAAGCTAAATTGGTACCTTCATTAGTTGAGAAGGCAGCCAGAACTCAAACATGGAGTGACCTTCTCGTACAAGTCCCGTTTCTCTCCAAGAGCAGCGAAGATAGCCGTACACCATGCTTCTTCTCTGACGGTACTTGTTGAATATAACAAGGCTTCTGTAGAGAGATCAAGCTCTTGAAACCCAAACACCAGGATGTCGGGGTCGTCGCGGTACTCCGGGTCAACGGGAAGTATAGGTGGCTCCCGAGGATCAAACGAGCGATCCTCAGTGGCATCAGGCCGTAAAGTAGAACTCGAAGTTTCAATTGAGATATTTGAAGCTGATGCCAGGCGGAAGTCAGCAGAACGCCGGGACCATGGAAGAAATGAGGAATGACACCTTTCACCGCTTGGTCTATGGGATTTTTTGCTACTTCTCCCATGGAGAGGGGTGAGATATCTTTCAGTGGAGGCAGCGTCGAACTAGATTTGCTGCTGGACTCAACGCTCCCACGAACCCAAGCAGCGAGGTCTTGCGATGGCATTTTCCCGTTGACGTTGAAGGTACCGATGCGGATGCTTCAAATCATTCAGATAAGCACAGGAATCGATAACCTGTAAGACGTGAAAGATATACCTTAGACGTGCACGCCCTCGCCTGACCGTGTTGCGAGCGCGACTTCTAACCCAACCTTCTCGGATCAATAATATATCGTCAGCGTCATCACCAGGTATGCCTGCACTGGCAAGAGACAGTCGGCTGTGCAGTGGTTTTGTTTCCGTGCGGAGATCTGGGGGTATCTTCGATACTGAAAGGAATTATAAGAGAGAAGATACTGTAATGTTGAATGTGAAAGTAGTTACAAGTGGGTATATTGATAGACCGTGATGTGTATGTTGCTAACCAGGAAAATGTTTGAGCTGGGAGGGCGCCGGAAGTGTTTTGTTCTAGAGGATGTTAAGCTGTCTGTTGACGTGAACTAGGCGTTTATTACCTGAAACCTCTTTCAGACGTCTACACTCTGCCAACACAGTCTTCAATCCTTGGACGTCATACGTAAAAAGATGTAGAATTTCATCGCTGCTTTCTAAGCCTGCTTTCAGTGTTAATTTGAGTCCTATGGCGAAACCGATTGAATTATCGAGTCAAACGCGATACGTTGGATGAAAGTACCCTTATCCAATGATACCGAAGGTGTGGAAGAATGTGATCGTGCAGGAGATTGTAAGGTCTGAGCTGGCCGCTTCACCTGGGCCATACTGACTGAAAAATCATCGCAGATGGGGAAAATGTGACGCATGTCTAGCTCATCCAGATACCCATTCGTGGAATGTTTCGGCTTCAAAACAAATACGCTGAGATATATATTAGTTAGATATAAGGTTCAAGCGGCAGAAACATGAGAAGCAAATATTCAGTAATCCAGCAGCGGTAGTCGGAAAATATCCAAAGGCCACAAGAGTTCTCGAATAATTCTAAATACACACCTTCCTTCTTCCACAGCATTCCCTCCTTCCCTATGCGTCACAACCGCGAGGATTCGCTTATTGCGTAAATCTTGAAGCGTATTTTCGAAGTCGTCGTCGGCCGACTTGGAAGTTTCGGGAATAGCGAATACTTGGATGATACAGATAATTTGATCAGAGTCTCTGAGGACCAATCTGAGCGCAGACTCGTATTCTGCCATGGATGGTGAGGGGATGGTGAGGGGATGGTGAGGGGTTGCCGTTGTTGAGGATGTCACAGTCAAAGTAGAGGTGCGCACGGACCACCATCACGTGCAAATGACGACATTTGTCGTCGGTGACCATTCCCAAGGAGGCTGTTACTAGCTGTTCCGTTGGCAGGCGTTTCACAATGCCAACTTGGACCGCCGACGCCGCATCCGACCTTGTTCTAGACACCTGCAGACCCTTGAATGGGGAATCTGGTCGTGAGGCCTAGTGCAAAAGGTTATGTAGACCTTTGAAGACCTTTGATGAAGAATAATTTCTTTGGAAACCATCACCCATGAAGAGGTAATAAACAAAGCAACCAAGCGAGATGGAAAAGTCGAGAAACCGGAAAAGGCCACAAGGAGTCCAAGCGGCGGCGAACCTTCTTTCACAGTCCATGTCACGCGATAACCACAATTTCCATTCAGGGGTGGCATAAACACTCCAGACCATATAAAACCCGGCTCAGCCACCAAGTGACCACTCCAGCCCCACTCACACGTCTACTCTGTCAATCAGCTCAGCAAATCATTTTCTTCATCTCTTTCCTTAACCTTCATCATCATGACACGCACCGAACGTTCTGCTTACCCTCGTGCCGTCCTCAGGGATCGCTCCCTCTCGCGGTCTGGCCTTGAAAAGGGTTTCCGCAAGGAAGGTGGCGGCGCTCACAACTGGGGTCGCCTGGACGACGAGCTCGAACATGAGTTTGCCGCTCTCGACGATGAGAACCTCGAGCTTGAGGAAGAAGCTATGGCCGCAAGCGCGTCGAGCGCTGATAGTGGTATGTCTCATCATTCCTGCCATGTCATCACCGATGCCGTGCTCACGTCTTACGCCATAGTTGTAGAGAAGGCACCCCCATTGAGTCCAAACTCTTCCATGACAGAGGCAGAGATCGAGGCTGCGAAGCAATTCAGGAAGAATGCCTTTAAGAAGGGTCAAGGTCAGCAGATCACAAGTTGCCAAACTTGCGACGACTAACTCCGCCTTCAGTTGATCTTGCTGCCATCGCTCGTACCTCCAATGCTGTGTCTACTTCTCCTCCCAAAGTCACTCCCGCCTCTGCTTCTGCTGCTTCCGACACCGCTGTATGTCCTCTGTCATCGTCCACTAACAACTGCTCTCTGACTATTCACTCAATCCCAGTCCAACGCTAGCGCCTAAATTAAATGTATTAATATCAAGTCAAATGTACTGCTACTATTCACCTGGTAAACCTGATGTATCACCCATTCAATATCTCTAATCAAGTTACTTCTCTTGGTGTACATGCCGTGTGATGTTCCTATGGTGGTCGTGTGCACCGAGTTTGACCATAAAGAAGAAGGTTTGAACTATTCGCCGAATCGTGACACGGTGAAAATGTGAATACACTTTGAAGATTCAAGAAGCGGCTAATCGATGAACGTGTATGTAAATGTTACTGTCCCATTCCACCATCCTTCACAACACCTTCCTAATCCAATCCATCTTGATCGGCGGAATATGTGTAATATGACCCCTCTCTTTCTTCACATAAACTGTGTACACCACCGCACCTGTTGACACACTCGCAAACGAAACTGTTGCCGCCCAGCGAAACTGTGACGGCTGGTATAGAATCATAATCAATAAATACCTATGCGGTTTGTTGGTCAACCCCCAACATCGGAAATACATTCAACAGACGTACTTGCACAGATCAGCAATATTCTGCATGGTAAACTGCAATCCAGTGAGTGTATTTCGCCTTGGGTGTGCCGTGAGAGCCGTTTGTAGTTGCTTAGTCTGGATGAGATCGAACGCCCAGAGGCCTATCCGGCTAAGTGCCATTCCTACGTATTCGCTTTCGTGAATTCCTCGACCCGCAGCAGGAACAGAATTACACACCCCCGAACAGAAGAGTGGCACCCAAAACCCCCAGAGAACCCGTGCTCGGTGATGATGAATTACTTGGGGAGAAGGCGTAGAACGATACCATCACAGGCACAAGAGTGAGGACCATTGACCTAAATGAACCGATGTAATTAGTATTGGAGCGCTGCCAGACAGTGTTGACAATGTTACAAACCATATGCTCCAATTTCCTGCACGCACAGATCCTATTTTTCGCTCTAGTGGAGAGGCTATCGCCGTCCCCAGAAGACCAGTGATCACACATAAACCACGCATTTCTGCGATAAAATCATCCGAGAAAGAAAGCATTTTGAGGTATCCGACCATGATCCCGTCAAATCTAGGTGATGAGCCTGGTGAAAGATAGAAACTGAACGACAACTCACGATAACACGGTAAGATAGAGCAGAGAGATAGACAGGGACGATAAAAACACCGGAATATGAACAAGCTCCCGCCAGTCACGCAAACTTAACAGATCCCCGATATCTCGTCGAATACGTGCAATGACCGGAACCCGCGGAGGTGGAGTATCAACCTGCTGCTCCGTTCTCGGCAACCCCGCTCTTCGCTCAGCGTTCTTCCTCTCTTGTTCCTCAGCCAACTGCGGGAACCGCTTATAGACCACCCCGATCCAAAACAACTCAAAGACCATCGTAATAATGGCGACCAAGCCCAATACTCCGATAGAGCGTACGCCTTTGTCCGAATTATCCAATTTCACGGTCAAAAAGGACACGAACAACGGGGCGCAAAGTTTGCACAAGAGATTGATTTGACGAAGGTAGGTGTTCAACCTGGCCAGCTTCCTAGACGAATGGGGTCCTTGAGAGATGCACGTAGCCCAATCTCTTTCAACCGCGATAGATATACAGATATTGGACAGGTGAATGACGCATCCCGAGAAGACGAGGAGGATGAACAAGGGTGAAAAGACGGGGTTCGAATCGAGTGTCATGGGCCAGATCGAGCCCATGAAAAATGAATTAGGCGAGAGCATGAACGCGAAAGATGCGTATGCTACAATTGTAGAGAGTTTCTGCACCACAATACACGCGCGGACGAGGCTAAGTTTCTCATAACGATCGACGAGTGAACCCATCCAACGAGACAGTGCAATGCCGGAAACTGACCAATATTCAGAAATGAGCACTGGATTTGGATGTAAAAAATTCAGGTCTTTGACACGTACATGTCATGGAAAAGCCGAGTATGGACGATGGGAGCAAGGTGGTCTTGAAGTATACGATGAGATACAAGTAAAGTGCGAATTCTGCAGTTCTGTCACCCCAAGCACTACAACAAAAAGAGACTCTTCAGTATAGGAGACACTCATGAAAGGATGCATACACGCACTTGGACAAATGCTGAATGAGAAGACATCGCAAGCCTAATGAGTCGAATCTATTCGTTGTGTTTGATCCCGAGGAAAGAAGAGGCTGCTCTTCATTCCGACGTGAAGAGCTGGTAGGTGGTTCATCCATGAAGGCTCCGGATAAGGTGAAAATGTCAACTCGCGCTCATCGCGTGCTACGAGTACAGTACGGACTAATGGATAATAATGAACTTGAAAATCTGCCCGTCCCCATTTGGGTCGAGCCATAAATATTAAATGGTAGCCTTTCTCACGATATCTTGGTTCCATCCGCTTCTCAATTGCAGAGTGCTGAGCTTTCAGCTTTTACCTGCCCTTTTAATGATGGCGTCGGACTTACTTTCCTTCCAAATAATCATAGTACAGGCAGGAGGCGAAAGGAAGGGAGGCTCGGGCGCAATCGTCGGAGAATATCCCAGTGTCATTCGCAAATCGCACAGGATTTTGTGTCATCCGTGCAAATGTATTCGGATATGCAGCACGAGACGGATGTTGTTCCGCTTCTTAACCGCGAGAAATTGGTAGTAATCCATTGCGGAAAGAACCCTCAGTCTGTCTAGAAACAAGTTTTTCGTTAACAATCCATATTTTCTCGTCTGACGTCTGTTGAAATCAATGTTGGTCGACTGCTACAGAGAAATACCGTGGATGAAGTCGTACCATGTTTGGATTCCCAAGCAAACCAGTACCAAAGATATCATAAGTGAAGAGCTCTCTCTTGGATGAGAAACCACACTGCTGAGCAAAATGTTTCAGGCGTTCCTCGGGATTCTGAGATCGAGAAGATTCGTCCAAAGGAAGTGACTTGCATCCAAGGGCCTGTAGGACCTCTGATGGCACTGGACGGGACAGGACGGTATCGCGAGGAAGACTGCGGTCTCCCTGGAGATTGTCGTGATAGTAGGCTCTCATCATTCTTGGAGGTACAGTTTCTCTGAGAACGACGTGACTTTATCATGGACGAACGCGGAATTTTACTTTTTGCATGTACGTCAAATAAACTTAGACCGCGTTTCCGCTACTTTATCCTGAGAGAAATCAAGAATCCACCGTCCAATAGATCGAGAGGATAATGATTCGATGGATCCCTTTGAGTTGAAGGAGCTTTACAATGGTTCGTGCCCTGACTCTTGAGATCACGCATGATTGGTGTCGATGGTGTCGGGTGAGTGGGTATCGACGATTTTGTAGTCCTCAGGCCCAGAGGCAGGATGCATCAACCATCCAGGGGTTGGAAAGGATTGAACTGCTCTGATAAGATCCATACCGCATCTGAACTCACGATGACGTGCTTGCCACATTAGGTTATCAGAGCGCTTGAGTAACAGTGGCTTACTCACTTTGCCCGGCAAGATTACACAATATCCGAATACTTGATCCCGCTTTGGGGTCCTAACGTACTAGGCAGCCGCATTTCCAGTCAGCGATCGGTAAATCCCTGAGTCAGCGCTACTGTTGGAACGCGTGGGGGATGATGTTGCAATCCGGCGGGTACATGGTGGATCGTTAGATCATCGCATGATAAAAAGCTGCTCGCATCCCAGATAACATCCCAACATACTACCCACTATCATGTCAAACTACAAGTCATTCGCTCTCGTCGGTGCCAACGGACACATTGGGAAGCATATCTTGAAGGCTTTCCTCTCCGTTGGCGTCAACCCACTCATTCTCACTCGCAAGACGTCCAACACAGACACCGCACTTCCCTCCTCCTTGACCGTCGCCAAAGTTGACATTGACAACGTCGAAGAGATTGCTGAAGTCCTCAAAAAGCACGGAATCGAAGTCGTAGTGTCAGCAATCGCCGGCAGCGCTCTTGACGCTCAGCAGAAGGCTCTTGCAGATGCTGCCAAGGAGGCCGGTGTGAAGCTGTTCGCTCCATCCGAATATGGTGTTGCAACTGAAGGTGTCAGCCATAGTCCGAATGCTCACTCAGCATCGCCTCTGGTACAAAAAGATCAGTTTGCTGGTAGGTCCCCATTGATGTGTCGAATATCTGGTAGTAGCTGAAAACATATGATACAGAATATTTGAAGTCAAAAGGTTTGCCCTGGACCAGATTCTTCGTGAGTGATTTAATCGCAGTACGGAGGGGCTCTTGACACTGACCAAATATATCTTTCTAGACCGGTGCTTTCAATGGCTTTGTTCAGTGGTTTGGAGCTGTAGAAGAGAATGGGAAATTTAACATTGCGAAGGGAAAGGGTGATGTCGTGTTCTCTGCTACAAATGAAGACGATATCGGAGGTAAGGGAAGCATGTCCGCAATGGAGACCCGTCGACTGATGAGATGTCCGATTTCTAGGCTTTGTTGCTCACGTCTTGACGACACTTGCACCCAAGGACTTGGAGTATCGGTCTTTCCGCATTTCTGGAGAAGAGATCACATTTGAGACTGCAGGGAAACGGCTGGGAAAGGAGATTGAATACGTCGACAAAGTGCCCGGGTCAGGCCCTGTTGCTGAGGTTCGAAATCTTCTTGGTATCATCTACAGCGGTCAGGGCACCACTCGGTGGGATCACGAGATAAACGGGGTACGTGAGAATGCCAACGACAATCATGTCTGGGCGGGACATGAGTGGAAGAAATTGTAATAGTAGTGAGCGACGATGTTGAATGTGTTGATCTGTAGAAGAATCTAAATATACGTGTGAAGCTGTTCAACCGAGGTCAGGATTTCGTATGTACACACCTTAATCTGACTACGCGGTCAATAATTCAAGTGACTGGAGGTTTGCGCAGATATTCGCGAGGTACCGCAGGATTCCTTTTACATTTCCTAATCGCCTCTTCTCCGGGCTCCCAATGCTTCTGTGAATCGGTGTATGGAGAGGCCATCAGGTCTTGCTTCGGGTTTTGCGCTCGAGTTCTTGTGGGATTGAGGGACCACGTTGAGTCGCGTTTAGGGTGGTGATGGTTTCTGGACATGGCATATTCGGGAATCTGCTGGTTTGACATTAGCCGCCATCAACTACCGTTTACGCGTATGTGCCGTCGGAGTAGCTTTCAACAATCAAGGCCTGGATAGGATGAACGTCACGCTTTCTCGTACGCACTAGCTGTAGGTTAATAACGATACTCGTACATTGTTATAACGACACTAACAGCGTGAAAGCAAAACTGGCGTTGAGTTTCTGACACAACCATCCAGCAATGATGCCTCCGCAATGCACAATGAGCCGCTAGAACCCCTTCTGCTACGTTCTTGGACTGCATTGGCGACTGCAGACAACATCGACTATCAGGAATGGGAAACATTGGTGCGTTTGAAAACCATCCCCCAGCATTTTTCCAGACTCATCTTCGGCTCTACAGACCAAAAATACTTACTAATCCCAAATGTATAGACTCCCTAGCATCTCTATCCCACACTCGTTGGCCTCCTGTATCAGACTCCACTAGCCGATATACCGCATGTTGCCGCCAATAACTGGCCCAACTGCAGAACCTTGGTCCATTTCAGACCACCTTCCGGTCATCTGCCAAGTACGCATTCCCTTAATACTAGCCCAATCACTCTTCCAATTGAACCGCCAAAGAACCGGAGCTTGGACGTCGTGCGATCTGTCATCATCATCTGGGACTTGCCCACAGGATGACATCGGACGAGGTCACGGTTAATTTTGTGGAAGTCCGAAGGAGAATCGGGACTTGGGTTTCAGCTTGGGATGCACACCCTTGAAGCGCGTGATGGCCCTGACGCGATTCAAGCCAGCTGCCTAGGAAATGGAGATTTAGGCAGTGCTGACTGGGCAGATGAATGAAGGAGTCTGAAAAGCCGCAGTAGAATCGGATATAGGGGTGCGTCCACAACTCTGCTTCCTTTTTCCGGGCTCATCTTTAGCTTTACAGGCCAAAGTTGATTATTACAGCTCACGTTTCTTTGAACGAAAATTAAATCATGTATATATATTCGACCGTATCAATACTTGCAGAGAGCATCTTCCCTTGCTTGCTCTACTTGGAGAATCTGTGACTTAAACAGGGGGCCTGAACATTGTTGCGAACACTAAAGAGCAGTCTCTGCATCGTCTGGTCCCATGATAGAAGCAGGGCTGTTCAGTGTAACCATATACATTTCTGACTGGGCGTTTGATGGCGACTTGTCAGATATGGCGTCGCTGAAACCGTACTGTATAGTCAAAAACTCGAGCTTTGGATACAGCGATGGTTATATCTACACATTAGGGGCCACGTGTTCGCTGCCTTGTACAAAAACGTACGAGATGTTAGAACATTGTAGGAAACAGAATTGGCTTACTCACCGCTTCGTGCACTTGCTCAGTAAGACTACCCAGAACCCAACCTCGATTTGGGATCCTAACATATTACTGCCACGATTGTCGGTCCGACGAGGGTTTGTCGGGGATATGATTGTAAATGATTGGTCAACGGATGGAAAGGCCTAGGTAATTCCCTGAGTAAGCCATGTCAATCCCAATACGATTGCAACATGGTGTATGATGTAGCAATCTAAAGAATACATGGCGGATTGTTAGATCATCGTATTCATAAAAGCTGCTCGCATCCCAGATAATATCCCAACACATCACCCACTATCATGTCAAACTACAAGTCATTCGCTCTCGTCGGTGCCAACGGACACATTGGGAAGCATATCTTGAAGGCTTTCCTCTCCGTTGGCATCAACCCACTCATTCTCACTCGCAAGACGTCCAACACAGACACCGCACTTCCCTCCTCCTTGACCGTCGCCAAAGTTGACATTGACAACGTCGAAGAGATTGCTGAAGTCCTCAAAAAGCACGGAATCGAAGTCGTAGTGTCAGCAATCAGCGGCAGCGCTTTTGACGCCCAGCAGAAGGCTCTTGCAGATGCTGCCAAGGAGGCCGGTGTGAAGCTATTCGCTCCGTCCGAATTTGGGGGTGTGACTGAGGGTGCCAATCGTGCTCCAAATGCTCACCCAACATCGCCTCTGGTACAAAAAGATCGTTTTGCTGGTAGGTCTCCATTGATGCGTCGAATATCTGGTAGTAGCTGAAACATATGATACAGAATATTTGAAGTCAAAAGGTTTGCCCTGGACCAGATTCTTCGTGAGTGGTTTAATCGCAGTACGGAAGGGCTCTTGACACCGACTCAACATATCTTTCCAGACCGGTGCTTTCCATGGTTTTGTCCCGTGGTTTGGAGCTGTAGAAGAGAATGGGAAATTCAACATTGCGAAGGGGACGAGCGATGTCGTGTTCTCTGCTACCGATGAAGACGATATCGGAGGTAAGGGAAGCGTGTCCATAACAGAGACCGGTCCACTGATGAGGTACCCGATTTCCAGGCTTTGTTGCGTACGTCTTGACGACACTTGCACCCAAGGACTTGGAGTATCGGTCTTTCCGCATTTCTGGAGAAGAGATCACATTTGAGACTGCAGGGAAACGGCTGGGAAAGGAGATTGAATACGTCGACAAAGTGCCCGGGTCAGGCCCTGTTGCTGAGGTCCGAAATCTTCTTGGTGTCGTCTACAGTGGCCAGGGCACCACTCGGTGGGATCACGAGATAAACGGGGTACGCGAGAATGCCAACGACAATCATGTCTGGGCGGGACATGAGTGGAAGAAATTGTAATAGTAGTGAGCGACGATGTTGAATGTGTTGATCTGTAGAAGAATCTAATATACGTGTGAAGCTGTTTAACTCGCATGTTCATACCTTAACCTGACCACGTGCTCGTGCTCGATGTGAGTGGAGATTTGCGCGGCTGTTGCTGATGCTGGTGCTGGTGATAGAAGATCTGCGGCTCAAGGCCGGCGCCGGTCACTTGCGTTTTGGTGTTTGTACCTACCCAGTGCTAATCATCTCCGGAGTCCCAGCCGATAGCATTTCTCATGTCGGCTCTACATGGTGTGCCGTCAAGTTCGCTACCGCCATGTCAAACCTCTTTTTCCGGCAATTATTTAAAGGTTTTGTTCTTGAAAACCTGTCCCAAACGTGCCCCAACATTACTTTCTGGATCTGAACACTCTTCGATGTGTTCTTCGTATCGCATTTGGAACGCCCAGACATTTTTTGGTCAGCCAACTAATGTGTGTTTCACTGATTTCTTTTGATAGACTCGATAGAGGAAGTGACTGCACTCGCTACAGATGTCAGTATCCTTGCAAAGGGAACGCTAAGTAGCACGCGTCTTCCGAATTCGTTTAGGATCATTGACGTTGACTCTGGTACAGCAACGGGACCCCGCAGTCTCTTTCCAAGCGTTACGCAACATATGAAGTTCACTTGTCGCAACCGCGATCGCGAAGAAGAGGTGATAATTAGAGAGAACCGGGTATTGAAGCCGATACGCTGATACAAGATGGAAAAGGATCGGTCATTTGTAAATGGTGATCGCTGTCCCATAGGCAGGTGAATCCAGCAGCGGGGGCGCGTCATGCTGATAAATTCAGCGCGATTTGAGCGCAACTGATCAGTTCACTGTTCAGAGGGAATAATAACAGATAAGTTGGGTGAAGACCAGCAGCAGACAGGCTACTACTCTCTCATTACCCTGTTCATGCAAGCTTGGAGCTCCATATGCTACCCTTTACCCGCAGTTCGTAGAGACATCAAAAAGCTACGAAGCGAGAAGCAGTGCGTGGCATTTTGAGGACCTGATAACCATCAACTACCGTGCTTTACGTCTATTGGTGGTTGCCTTTAAGGCTCCACCACATTCTATTGTCAATACTGCGCAACAGGCCCCCTTCATTTTCAACATACAGCTACTAGCTCAGGATGGTCGTTATTTGCGACAATAAGATGAATTCGAATCAGACGACTATGGACCCACCAAATCCTCCAGACTCGAGCACGTTCCGGCCACCTATCGGGGAGGCTTCAGAAGCACTACCTGCTTATACCCCAAATCCTTCTCCGCACTCTTTTACGCCAATCGACCCCGTTCTCCTCATTTCCGTCATATTTTCCATGGCACTCTGCATCGCTCTTCGATGGTGGTCGCGCTTCAGCCTTCTTAAATCTCTTCTGTCCGATTCCCATTTTATTCCATCATACTCTCTTGTTGATGGATGAAGTCAAGCTCGACCACACCCAGCGTTTCATGGGCCAAGGCAAAATTTTCACGGGACGTGGTGACCTCTCCAGGTGGTTATTCTTCGGCAGCCTTTCATCTGCGGCGGGCAGTATAATTGCGTTTACGAATGTCGGCTGGTGGGGTGGAACGGTGCCGGTTCAAGCCATAGTTCAATTCATCCAGGTGTTGACCCTCTGGTACATTCTGTGAAGAGCATTTGCAATGCGAAACCCAACCCAAAGTGTTCCCATTATCGTAAGTGCTTACCTTTTTCATTCTTACTACCAAAACTCAACGAATTTCAGCTGTCAAACGGCAGCACTGTAATGATTAGGTTCTCAAAACCTCCTTGAACGCCGCTCCTGAGCGAGTCCTTCCCGCTTCCTCTGTGGGCTATGATTCATTCTGTAGAGCTAGCTGTTATCCTATTCATCCTGGCGGTTACCGATGACCCACGTTCCGCACGCCACACCATCAACATCCTTTCATCGATATCTATTATTTTCCACCATGTCATTGTTATTCTCATTTACCTAGACAAACGCACATCCGAATCCGAGACAGGATCGAACGTAGAGCGTCAACCTCTACTCCCCTTCCTGCGACATGTCATGCATAGCGAATCAAGCGATCCCCGAGCCGGATTGTTGATCGTGGTATCACTCTTTCAGCTCATCGCATCGTCTATTGCAGGTGCAGTGATGGCGAGCAAACGAGCTTCTTGGTCGGACAATGCGCTCGCGCAAACTGTGGTTCAGATAGTAGAGTGCTTTTTACTGGGGGCACTTGCTCTCACGACTCTCGCCAAGCTATTCGTCGGCCGGCAACAGCAGAACGCAGAGGACCCTCAACCCCCCTCCGAAAGTACAGTTCGAGCAAGGATGGCCTCACAGAATCCTATATAGTATTGTGTATAGTATTGTGATAGTATCGAGTAATTTGCCGTTGTGATTTGAAGTATATCTCGGAGCGAAAATCATTTCGCGTTCTATTTCATGTATCGGTCTAGGAATTGTACAATGCGATTCAACATGTCCTCGACATTGGCTGCTTTTCTGAAGAAATGTCCTTCTTCTGGGTATACAACAAGTATAGGTTTTGGAGTAGTGTGTGCGACGCGTTCAATACCGCGATAAAATCCTATAGCCTGTGCGAGCGGGATTCTTTCGTCCTGCTCCCCATGAACGAACAGAACGGGAGCCCGTACGTGACAAGCATCTTTGATAGCGCTGGCCCTAAAGTAATCGACGTAGTTGCCGGGTGCCCAGGGATAGGAGTTACTCAAGAAAGCCTGCGTATGACCGGAGTCAGATTTTGTTCGATAATCTTAAGTTTTACACACCTGTGCATCGGGAATATCTGACGAAGCAGCCAACGCGCCTCCATCTGTCACCCCAGCACCTATTATGACTGCCTTGAATGCGAACTTTGGGTGGGGTCGTGAACACGCGAACGCCGCCATGAATCCTCCTTGACTGTAACCTGCAATCGCCAACCTGCCAGGGTTTACTATGCCTCTTTGAATGCAATTAGTTATCATGGATTCCACGTCATCCCAGTCGAGATTGCCACATGGAACTCCTTGCTTAGCAAACGCCTCGCCGCGACCAGAGCCTGGCGAAATCGCAGTTAGGGAGGCAACGTGATTACAGCTAATATTCACTGACTACCGCGATAGTTCGGTGAGAGAACCAAGTAACCTTTCGATGCTAACAAAATCTTCCAATACAAAGCATCTGAGCATCAAAGGATGAGTGTCCGCTGAAAACGAGTGACGTATGAAAAAGTACAGACCAAACGTTATTTCAGGTACATCTCGTCTAGACGAAGCATTTGAGATGATTTGATAAGTGACGGGGGGAACCTACATTTCAGGTCCTCCATGCGGGACCATGACCGTCGGGAGTGATTTCAACTCGCTCTCAATCATGCCCCGAGGGTAGTGTATCATTCCCTGCAACTGTGTGCCATCTGAGCTCTCCCATGTGACGACTTGACCGATTGGTATATCTTCAGGACGAAGCCATGCATAGTGGGACGAAAGCTTGACTTTTTGTAGCTGCTTTCCGGTCGAATCTAATGTCACAGCCCATACATTAGGAGGCTCGCCGGTGACTATCGAACTAAGGACTAGGACCAGAATGTAGAGACCATCCGTGGAAAACTTCATGTCCCAGACCTTGTCCAGGATAGCTTCCTTCTCATCCTTGGTTTGGTATGCAGTAAACATACGGGTAGACAGGTTAAAAACATCGATGCTACTGTTTACCCCCCGACCGATTGAGATAGCGAACTGGGAAGTCGAAGATCCCAAGTCGGTGATTGAAAAGGGTTGGTCATCGTCCCCGTACCCTAGATGGTGCATCTCATCCCCCATGCGACGCGCCCATAGAGCCCCCGTTTCCATCAATTGTTCTGGGGTACGGGGTTGAATAATGAATAGCTGACGATTTGACTTGCAGACGACATCCCCAGGTAGGCGAGGGTAATAATTCGTGGATTCAATATGGCCAGTCACGATGGATATCATATGCTCCATCATCGTTGCATGCTGACTTTCCATGTCGTTATTTTGGCAGACTCGGTAAATAATTGCGGATGAATCTGGGGTCCAAATGAAGCTTTCTACGTGCATCGCAGCATGCGCAACAAGCTGCCGAACACTGTAGATGATTTAGAAGAAAGCATGGGAATAAGCAAGGCGTAACGTACGTCCGACTGTCGTCTTTCAGGTCTACGAGGCCAAGCATTCCCGGATTCTCCATTTTCCTCCATACCTTCGGCTTACTCTCGCCACGATCCCTGTCGCTTCGATAGACAAATGCAAGGGTGCAACCATCGGGTGAGATAGAGAAGGAAGTGACGGTGTATGGCCCATCAAACTCGAATACTCTTCGTGGTTCCCCTTCCATCTGATTGCCATTGTTCAGGATCAACTTGAATAGGTGGGAAGCTCCGTGGCGATTCGAGAGAAAGTAGATTTCGTTGGATGACAATGGATTGAAGACTGGCGAAAAATCGTAGTGATCTCCAGTCGTAAGTTTCGTGGCACTGCCTGCTCTCGAAATATTCGCAATCCAGACAGACGATATGGCAGTTTTCTTTGTGTAACGCGGGCCGCAAGTGTAAACAACTCGCGAACCATCCAAAGAGATCCTTACTGAAGCAATTCTCTCTGCCTCTGCATAATCGTGTGCCGTGACCATGTCGCTGTGAGAGTAGGTGAAAAGGAGAGATGATTAATCGGGGTATCTGGGACGCACTGAAGACAACGACTGCGGTCTTTAGTACCTCATGATAACCATCCCGCTCATTTCCTTCCCTTTACCGCAGTCCAGAAAAAGCCTTATCGGAGCCGAATCGTCAATCATAGACCAGGAACAGAACACCAGTAAGCCGTGGATGATCGTTGCAGAGAAGCTCGGCGTAAATTCGGATCAAAAGCCTCAAGTATGATGCATCAGGACTCGCAGCATACGCTTCTACCTGTATTCTCCTCCAATGGACTTTGAACTCCAGGACCTGGAAGATATCAAGTGAGCTTCTCACGTATTTCGCAGACTTTTTTTCTTTTATTACTGAAACTATTCTAAGGATATCTCCAGAACTGTTGGTTTCGCCAGACATTGTCTCAATTCTTCGTTCAGGTCGTGCACCCTCCTCCAGCGACACCTCCTACATCAAAGAGCTCCACGCAGATGCTGAGAAAGAGCTTTTGGAGCACTTTAGAACTCTGCAGAAACTTGGGGATAGAATTGGGTTTCTTAGGAAGCAGCAGGAGGTGTTCGAATCTCTTATCCTGTCGCGGATACGAATGTTACCTCCAGAGGTACTCGCCCTTATTCTGATGTTCGCTGTGTCACCTTCAGACAACCATTTCCATACTACAGCCAACAGCAAATCTCGTGCTGTTGAACTCGGGCTTGTATGCGCTCATTGGCGAAAAATTTCGCTAAGCACACCACAACTATGGGGCTGCCTATCCATCGAACTGGATAGCGCAGAAATTTGCAAGGACGCCCTCACTCCTGCCATTGAGATGCACCTGACACGATCCAAATCTGCCTCGCTACACCTTGATCTCAAGACAAGGAATCACCAGGATCGTCTGCCCAAAAGCTTGGTTCTTCAGTTGCTGTTCAAGGAGACATCCAGATGGGGCGTTGTCAAGTTTCATACGGCAGGCGCATTATCGCAGGAGTGTTGGGAAGCTTTATCAGCGGGCGTTTTGATGCCTTGCCTTCGTGAGCTTGAGCTCATAGGTTCTGGCAACAGCTCTAGAAGAACGAGTGATCTAGGACCATGGCTTTTCAGAAACGCAGGAAACCTAGACACTCTTAGGGCTTCTTACTGTCACTTCAGTAGAGAAGACGAGACTTTATTCCCATGGCAATGTCTTCGACACCTTGGGATAAACGTCTCTTCTTCCTCTTCTGCCTCCGGGGGTAACATTGCTCTGAAGGCGTTGGAGTGGTGCTCCAACCTTACACGGGCAAATTTCGTTCTCCCTGGCACCCCTGTGGGGAACTACACTTCCTTCCATTTCCCCAGTCTGCAGCAGATACCGGCTTCCTCATCGTCCTCTGCTTCTCAGAAGCGCGAACTCCTAGTTCGCCCAAGTTTGGATTCATTGTCAATCCAGATCTATGCTCGGCAATTGTCAGTTAACGACAACAGATGTGGACTAGAAGGCATTTGCGAAATCATTCGAAGCATCACATGTCCGGCTCTTACCACATTTGCTGTATCATCCAATGTAACGCGCAAAGTTTGGAATGATGATTACGAGTGTACGGATGACGATCACGCTGTGGATTTGAAAGAGTTCTGCGATTGTTCTGTTCGGTATGCTGAAATGGATTCCGTCAGGAGAGGGAGATGGGAGAAAAGACAGGCGCTATGGCCGCAACGTGATATACTCGATTTTTTCCATCGGTCAAAATGCCGACTGACTTCGTTACGCTTGAAAGGAGTCTGGATATCCGACAGTGAGTTGTTGGGGCTTTTACGAGAAGTTGGGGCGATGATGACAGAGTTGGTGGTGCATGAGGTCGTAGGGAACAACAGTTTCGCAGAACGAAAAGTCATCACACGCAGACTCCTGAAATGTTTAATTTTTGTTCGAGTGGAAGAGGCGAGGAGATTGAGGCTCGAAGAAACAGAGAATCGGAGGAGGAAAGAAGAGTCCGACGGGATTTGGAAAAATTTTTGGGAAGACGAAAGTAATCCTCCAGTTCCATCTCGAAGACCGACGCCACCCCCTGTCGAAATCGATCTAGACGCTATAACATCTCCAATTGTTATCCTTCCACGCCTTCACCATCTCGAGTTGAAGTTGGCCAATTCGTTCAGCTGGATGGATACCCTACTTCTGCAACGGATGGTGAGATCGCGTTGGTGGGTCGACAATCCGTTATGCCTCAACTCCTCGGAAATCGACAGACTCCAGTCCGTAGTATTTGTCCTCCCCGAAGCCGACTATACATTCGCGATGGACACTGTCTGGAGAACTATGAAAGCGGAAGGGCTCGCTATCAAAGTACGCACAGAGCAAATAGTGTTGCTCGGGAACAATGGCGAAGAGGAGGAATGGGATAGGTGGTCCAGGTTTGCATAACATCGATACTTAATTTAAGCAGTACAACAGATAATGTGTAGTTTGCAATAAGTGAACCAAAACGTACATGTGTATAACACTATCCAATATATAGTACAATCCCACCATAGTTCCCCCGACCTCTACGTAGTGAAACTCGACAAGTTACTTGGCCTCAACCCAAGGCCTAGTATCGAGCTGGGAGTTTGAGCGATTAAGCTCTCCGATAATTGTTCGTTCCTAAAATCCTGCGTCATTGCAGGCCCCAAGTCAAGAGGCTCCGCCGCACTACTGGAGCCGATACCAGGGAATACAGGACTGGTTCCAAACGCCAAGCTACTACCTAGTGTAGACATGGTCTGCGGAGAAGAGACGCCTTTTGACCGGAAATGGAGTAAAACAGAAGCAGCAGATTCTTCTTCTGGCGTAGTTAGAGTGCTGCTACGGGATCGCATGCCTTTCTGCCGTGGCTCAGCAGTCGGACCTAGACTGAGCGAAGGCGGCATTTGAATCATATTGGGCGGGTTGGTTGGCGTGAAGTGTGTCGATGAGGGTGGTGACGGTAGATATGATCCGCCTGCAACTGCAGTAATGTTGGGACTGCGAGTGATAGTGAGTGCTGGAGAAGCAGTGACGGAGGCTATGATATTTGGAGACGGTACTTGGAGTCTGGGGTCAACGTCGGGGAGCCAAGTGGAAATAGAAGGAAGTCGGGGACGTCCTGATGCACTACCCTCTATGGATTCTAGCGAAGGAGCTTGATCAAGCTTCCGACGCTGACGACCGACATCCTCGGTATCGTCAACGGTGTCAACAATATCTGCTATATTGCGCTTCCTCTTGCTGCTGGTGGTGACCGCCTTGGGGATAGTGGCTTGTCGGGGCAGCGGAACAGCTCTAGAAGAAGGGGACTTGTCTACATCTGTACAGTTGGGACAAGACTGCTTCCGTGAGCCCACACCACCGTCCGCAAGCTGATTCTCCAAGTCCTTCACTTTGCCGATCAAATGCTCCATGAAGGAAACGGTTCTGACTAAAATCTCGAGTTTGAACTCCTTCTCCTTCTCTTCCTTCTTCCCCGACTTCTTGTTTGCCTTCTTCTCCTGATAATCTTCATCGCCATCGTCCTCATCCTCGGAGTCGACTTTCTTCTTCAAGGACGAGGCTTTCGAACCAAAATCAGACGGAACGAGCTGCTTTAGCGTTGCAAGAGCCTCGTTGATTTTAGTTCGCCTGGCCTTCTCAATGATGGAGTGATTCAGCTTGCGCTGGGTTTCCCGAGCGCTGCGGGACATAGTTCCTGGTTTCCGACCTCGTTTGGCAGGGGTAGGTGCAGGAGTTTGCGCGATAGCGGCTGGTTTCGGGGGCGAATTATCGACGGGTACGCTCGAGCCCGGTGCTGAGGAGAGATTTGTGCCGTCCGTAGTATCACAAAGACGTCGTGGTTGGATGGGTAAATTGGTTTGAACAGTGTTTCCGGACGCCTGTGACTGCTTTGCTTTTCGAGAAGGATTGCAACTTCCAGCATAGAGGTCGTTAGGGAATGATGCCGGTGGCGACATGATGGCAGTGGGAGAGACAACGGAGAACCAATATATTTAAAAGCATTTTTAGGAAGAACGTACCGATGCTCGTGTGCTAGAAATGAACGTGCTGCTAGGGGGGCACACGACACTCTTTCCCGACTCCTGATTGGCTCCGGTGCACACGTTCGATGACATTCCGACCAATCTCAGACAGATCCATGTCTCCATTTGCACTTTGCAATACCCATATTCGTATTATCTAGTATTGGTTGCGGGGGGCAAGTCTTTGAGTTGAACGCGTCGCGGTAGGAATCCAGGTTTTCTGAAAGATCCATGACTCCCGTGTTGTTCTCCGAGTCTGGCTAATCTTTTTCCTGCCAACCAAGTCGTCACGATTATAACCAGATCCTAGAAAATCAGAACGCAGGAACCATCCACAAGATGAGAGGAGAGGAACTGAAAGAATGGAAAGAGGAAAGGTCGGACGCTTTCGGCCCGATTTTCCAAGCTATTCCTCGAACCACGTTCATGTGCATGGGCGTCCTGTGAAATCAAGTCCTTTCGCAGTGGTGAGCTCCTTCACGAGCCTCAGGTCCTTATCGACGACCCTTCGAATCCTCAGACCAAAGCCGCACTATATATCTTGCTATAATCTAGGACAATGCTTTAGCCTTTGATCAAGAACTCGTTCTACCATATTGGTATCTTGAGGACCTGCTATTGAACTTCGGCAACTTGGCATGACCATGCGCACCAATTTTTCTTACTTTCATCCGATAACAACGCAAGATGTGCTTATCTGCGTCTCCAGAAACAAAAAAATTTCGCCGGCCTCAGCCCTCCTAATCTATAAGCTCCGAGCTCAATGTCAAGTTCTCGGCAATCTAAGTAACTATGGCCAGGCGCTGTCTGCAGTACTACATTCTTCACGCTCTCATGACGATTATCATTCATTGCTGAGAAAAAATTTGCATGTCTGGATACAAATCTGCGCACTATCCCACTGGCTCCGAATTGGACCATTATTCAGGGCCCAATGATGTGCTTGTGGGAGTCATAATACTTGAGTTGATCAATAAAATACATCGTTTCTGTATGCATCAGTCAATTTTAAGAGAGAAGCTACTTCATA
The DNA here is from genome assembly GCA_001466705.2 of Moniliophthora roreri. Lineage (NCBI taxonomy): Eukaryota > Fungi > Basidiomycota > Agaricomycetes > Agaricales > Marasmiaceae > Moniliophthora > Moniliophthora roreri. Next base: position 721,300 of record LATX02000175.1, read on the forward strand.
TCACTTCTGCTTTGAAAGGCGCGTACTTGGCATCTCTCTCTCTGGTTATGCGCCCTCGGGACTCCCGGCGTGTTGGATAGGTATTAGAAGCATTTTACGATGTTACTCCTGCATCCAGCCTCAAAAACCCACTTCCCCTTCAAACCACACCAGATTAGTACCAAATGTTTCCATCTCTCGTGTGGCTAATCACCGGAACCTCGTACGTGTCATTACATATCATTCGCGGACGCGTCACTGATGTACCTTTAGGACTGGGCTTGGTCGTGAATTGACCTTGGCTGCCCTTCGCCGTGGGGACAAAGTCATTGCGACTGCGAGAGTTAGATCGCTTTCTCAGATCGATGATCTCAAAGAAAAAGGCGCGGCTACCCTTGAACTGGATGTCACCGCTCCCCTTGAGGACTTACAGGCGGTCGCGAAGAAGGCAGTGGCCATCTACGGCCAGGTTGATATCGTTGTCAACAATGCTGGATACATCCTAGTAGGTGCGATTGAGGAGAACACGTTCGTATACATTTTACCTACCAGAACGAATCCTGCTCATTCATGATACAGACCACAAGAGAACTTTGATCAGTTCAAGTAGGTCTCCGCGATGTAGACGGAATGTAGCGATTACTCACGTATTTTCAGCACCAACGTCTTCGGGGCAATCAACGTTACTCGAGCATTTCTTCCTTACATGCGTGAGCGCAAAACTGGTACCATCATTTTCAGTGGATCTGTCGGAGGTTGGAGGTGAGCCGGACGTTCCGCTCGACAAATAGACACATATACTTATGCACTTCCCAGAGGTTGCCCCGCTGTGGGTTTATACGCAGCGACGAAGTGGACTTTAAGAGGCACGCAGTGATCAGTCAATGTGTCATTTAATTTACCGAAGTTGATCTTCACTCACAGGAGTGTCAGCCTCACTTCACGACGAGATTGCTCCTCTCGGCCTCCGTAGCATCTGCATTGACTTTGGCTACTTCCGTACAGCATTCCTTAACCCGGATCATCGCAAACCATATATCCCGAGGATTCAGGACTATAACGAGGTGACCGGCGAGTACGAAGCTGCTTTGCAAGGTATGGGACGTTTGCAATCAACTCATCTCCATTACTAAACAGGAGACTGTCTTTCAGCTTACAACAATAAGCAACCTGGCGATCCACTGAGAGGTGTTGAAATCATGGTCGACATTGTTCGTGGAGAAGGCGTTGCCAAGGGCAAAACATTCTCGAACAATATTCAACTCGGTAGTGACTGCTACGAGACGGTGAAGACAGAGTGCGAGGAGGCTCTGCGTCAACTGGAGGAGTGGAAGGATGTATCATTTAGCACTGACTTTCCTAAGGGAACCTGAAGTCAACACCAAAGCTGTTTTGTATGATATATAGTTATGTCTGAAGGTGGCCATAAAATAGTCGGCATTTCATTTCGGCCCGGTGGTCGGAACTTCGTGTTTTTGATTCTGAACCGCTACGAACAATGAGAGTTTCCAGTCTCTGAGGCAAGTTCTAAAGTTTTATGCGCAACCAAGAAAGGCGAACACTCTGATGATGCCATTTCTCTTCAGATGCCCTACCATTCCTATAGGCACCACCCAATGGCACCACTCTTCAGGCTCAAGTTCCCGAAAAGCACCTGTGGACGAACACGATTAAGGCATTCGTCTACCATTAGTATCTAGCGAGGCACGATATCATGGAGCTATTTGACACTGACAGTTGCAATTCGCTTCTCGTGGTGCCACATTGAACTAAGACTCGGAGGCCTTCGGAATCGCCGATGCTGCATTTCGCAAACCGAACGAAATCGCTGGGAAATCGCTGGTTCCACACTCGGACCCTAAATCTGAGTACGAATGTTCGCTTAGATAAAAGATCTTATCTTCCCATTGTCTTCCCCAAGGCTTGCCCCGAGCTCAATCTTTCGATTCCAATAACTAGATGTCTCCATCTCAACTCGTTTGGCTCATCACTGGAACTTCGTACGATTATATCGACTTTCTACCTAGATGCATCTCACTCATGTCTTACCAGCACTGGGTTCGGCCGCGAGCTGGCCCTGGCTGCCCTTCGTCGTGGTGACAAGGTCATTGCAACAGCTAGAGCTCGGTCACTCTCCCAGATCGACGACCTAAAGGAAAAGGGTGCTGCAGCTCTGCAGCTCGATGTCACCGCGAGCCTTGAAGACCTGCAAGCCGTCGCAAAGAAGGCAGTAAGCATCTATGGCCAGATCGACGTTGTTGTCAACAATGCTGGATATGTTCTTGTAGGAGCGATAGAAGAGAATACGTACGAACATGTCACCGTCACGTCAACGTTCCATGCTGATCCCTTGAATTAGTCCGGAGGAGAGCTTTGATCAGTTCAAGTGAGTCCCCACCCGTCTGACAATAGCATAAACTCACATCCTCTTCAGTACCAATGTCTTCGGTGCGATAAATGTCACTAGAGCCTTCCTTCCCTATATGCGCGAGCGTAAGGCTGGCACAATCATCTTCCTAGGGTCTCTTGGAGGCTGGAGGTGATTTGAATGTTCTCGACAAATGGCCGCACATAATTATGATGCTCTTCCTAGGTCTTGCCCCGCTGTAGGTTTATACGCAGCGACGAAATGGGCTTTGAGAGGTGGGCAGCTAAATATGCAGTGCATTATATACAAATTGACTCACATCTCCAGGCATCTCGGCCACATTGCACGACGAGATCGCTCCCCTTGGCCTTCGTAGCATCTGTGCTGACCCTGGCTACTTCCGTACTTCATTTCTTGACCCAAGCCATCGAAAACCATATTCTCCGAGGATTCAAGACTACAATGAAGTGACCGGTGAATACGAAGCTGCTTTACAAGGTATGCGACGTTAGCAATCAACTCTGACCGCCATTACTGAACAGGAGAATGCCTTTCAGCTTACAACAACAAGCAGCCTGGCGATCCACTGAAAGCCGCCGAGGTCATGGTCGACGTTGTTCGTGGAGAAGGCGTAGCAGAGGGCAAAACATTCTCGAACAATATCCAACTTGGCAGTGACTGTTATGAAGTTGCCAAGGCAGAGTGCGAGAAGACTCTGAGCCGCCTGGAGGAGTGGAAAGACGTATCACTTAGCACCGACTTTCCCAGGGGCACTTGAACTTGAAAATATAGTATTCGATAATGTACACTTATATAAATTTAACACACCCAAAGATGAACGAACTAGTATCAACGAGTACACGTCCTCAACCAACCCTTTCTAAAACCAAGTGTGAAACCCCATGATAGAAATGATTTACTCGTCAGTACCCTCTTCCCAACCTTTTGATCTATCAACAGCACGCTGCCAGTCCTCCCACTTCTTCTGACGCTGACTCTCCTCTAGTGAAGGCTTAAATTCCGTACTGCCTTTGGTGTTGACCTCGGCCAATGATTCGGCGTTGTTGATGTCCCAATCGAACAGCTTGATAGCCGATCCTGCGAGTAACGCTGCTCCAAGAGCTGTTGACCTAGAGATGATTCAGATTTAGTAAATGTAGCAAAGTCAGGCGAGCGACAATGGGAACATACTCTCTCATTTCGGGTCTAATGACACCGAAGCCTCCGATATCGGCCAAGACGGTCATGGCCAGGTCTCCATTGGTCATTCCTCCGTCGACTTTAAGGTGCTCCAACTCGGTTCCAGAATCAAGTTTCATACTCTCGATGATAGCACGCGTTTGGAACGCATTTGCTTCAAGAGTAGCACGGGCAATGTGGGAAGGGTTTGTATATTGAGAGATACCTAGGTATTCCAGTCAGTCGCGTGCTCGTTGGCAGTGCGGGGATGGGAACGGAAGTCGGGACGATTTATTTGAAAAACCGGATATCAAAGCGGAGGGACTTACCGATCAACAATCCCGCAGCGCCAGGGTCCCAATACGGGGCAAGCAGACCAGAGAAGGCAGTTACAAAGTAAACTCCACCAGTGTCGCTCTCATTGGCAGCAAGCGTGTTAACCTCTTCTGCCGAGGCAATGAGACTCATGGAATCACGAAGCCATTTGATGGCACTTCCTGCCACCGAGACTAGAGGAAACTCATCAGCGATAAGAAATAAAAAGAAAGATATAGTGAGCAACGCACTACTGCCCTCCAATGCGTAGACTGGCTTTGCATCAGGTCCAGCTTGATACGCAACCTGGAACATACAGTGTCATGGAGACGGTAAAGGATAGAGAAACTCTTACTCACGGTGCTCAGTAGTCCGTGTCTGCTCTGTACAATCTCTCCACCGGTGTTGAACAACAAGAAAGCACCGGTTCCATATGTGCATTTCGCTTCTCCCTGCTTCAGACACTTGTTTCCTACCAAAGCAGCCTGTTGGTCTCCGACCAGCCCACCAACTGGAACACCTTTAAGCATCCCTACAGCAATGTTGCCATACACCTCGGACGTCGAGACGATCTTGGGCAGAATTGATTCACGGAAGCCAAAGAATTTGAGCAAACTTGGCTCCCATTGCAAGGTCTTGACGTTGAGAAGAAGTGTTCGTGATGCGTTGGTGACTTCACAAACGTGCAGATGCTTCTCAGCACCACCGACAAGGTTCTTCATATGTAAAGTAAGCTAGCGCTCAGATATAAGAAACATGTGAAAAAACCTACGTAAAGCACCCAAGACTCAACCGTTCCAAACAAGAGATCATCAGCATCATGGGCAGCACTGACTTCCGGATAATGATCCAACATCCATCGGAGCTTGATCGCCGAAAAATATGTAGAAAGTGGCAACCCAGTGCTGCAAGTGGAATGAAGCATATGACGCGAATTCGGCGGGAGAGAACGTACATATCTCGAAGGTACTCGACGCCTTCAGCACCTTTCTTGAACTGACCCTCCGCTACCTCAATTCCGGTTTCTTCCAACTTGTTCTGGAAGTGCACCACAGTGTTCTTGGTGCGCGAATCTGTCCACACAATAGCTTTGCATAGCGGTTGACCCGTTTTGCGGCTCCATGCAACAGTGGTTTCGCGCTGATTTGTAATTCCTAGAATGAATGAATCAATTGAGGGAGCGGGAGTGGTAGCACATGATGCCATACCGATGACCTTGACACTTTCCTTAGCCCATCCAGAAACTTCCAATTCCTTTACAGCATTGTCTATACATTTCTCAGCATGCTGTTGAATTTCAGCTGGGTCGTGGTCGTGCCATCTAATGGAGCAAGGCGTCAAGGGCGTCAAGAGACATGAGAATCGTCGACACGTACCCGGGCTGAGGGTAATATTGAGGGAACTCGAGTTGATGTTGGGCAGCAATGTTCGCGTACTTGTCGAATATGATGAAGCGAACAGAACTGTCGTAAAACACGATTGGACCAAGTCATGTAGCACAGTGAGCACAGGAAACATACGTGGTTCCGCAATCCAATGAACCGACAAATTCTCCTTGTTTCAACTCCTTAGGAGCTTGCGGGGCTGGTTTAGCAGTGCTAGTGACTGGCTTCAGAATGGGGGAGACTTTCTGGAATACGGACATGGTGAAGGAAAGGATGGGGTCGGTTTTGACCCGCGCTCTGCTTGGACTTAAGGAGGAGGCTGGAACGACGGACCGGAACTTGATTTGCTTTGATCTGTTTTGAGTCGCGTTGATCACAAGACGCAGCGGCTGGCCTGCTTGGCAGTGCTCGGTCACCCTGTCCCTGCCCTCCGAGTCACGATAGTAGTCTCATCCAACAAAGTAAAGGAAACCTACCAGGAAAGTGTGGCATCTTTGTACCTACAATCTCTAGTCTGACCCTCTCCATTCAAACCCAGACGGTCGACTTTTTCGGTCGACTTTTTCTGATCATCATTTAGGTTCGTTGCAGCCATACTGTGTTAACCATTTGAATCCGGGAACCAGTGAACCCAGTGAACCAGCTGACTCTTTTGCCCCGTAAGAATGAGCGCTTGGGTTGCAGGGTGAGGATGTTCCAGAGTGTGTGCTGCTTTAATCAATCCAGGAACTGGCTGATGGTGGGTTTCCGCGTCATTTCTCTGGAGCTCTGCGATTGGCCGAGGAACAATAATCGTGAGGTTTGGGCAATTTCTGAACCTTGCCTCCCATGTTGCTCAAGTCAGCGGGAGAAGCCCAAGAGAAGCCAGTGATTAACCCCGCCTGGGGTTTCCCTTTCCAAGGCACACGGGAGGGAGTGGAATATCCTTTCACACGACGCTACATCATATGTCAGGAAAAAACTAGGCATGCTTGCTGTAATGATACAACTAGACAAACGAGGTACAGATCTAAATGGACGTCGTACGAATAAATCAAATATCTATATTCCAAGGGATGAGTGAACGGGGATGTACAATTAAGACTACGAAGAGATGTCAGTCAAGGATGCAATCCAGGGCACGGAAAGAAAGACGTACCGAATGAACGAGAATGGACGACAGCTGAGCAGAGGGATGAACGATAGTGAATGATTGGGAGCGACGATAGTTTTGAAATATGCCGGGACATAGCTACAACAATACCAAATACATAAAAGTGGACGAGACTAAAACGAACCAAGGAAGACACATAGATCAGAAAACAAATATCAACACTGCTCTCTCAGCGCTCAGCTCCCGCCCCAACCATTAGCATTGGCCCAATACTGTCCTTCAACGTTGGGTTGCGGCCAAGACTGCGAATTTGTTAGAGGCATCGCAGACAGTGCCTGAGCTGGACTTTCCGAAGAGCTCGGATTCGGTGTGGTGTACGCATGGTGATAGACGGGTTGAACATGCTTGAGTGGATACTGCTGTTGGTTCAAGGTCTCGACGGACGGCTTCACGTCGTATACCATCCCTTCCGAAATCGGATATATATCACTATTCTCTCTGGCATAACCTTCCGAACCGCTATGGTCCGGTTGCGGCGCGTGTGGCTGCGTTATTGGAGTTCCTCCTGTGATATAACGTGATATATCCCTTCCAGTTGAGTCATATCGCGGTTGATACGAAGTGCCAGAATCATGGCCGTAGTAGTTTTGCACTGGACTATTTGACACATATCCTTGAGGACTGGCACCGTGGGAAGAGGGAGTCTGCCCAAACGGCGGTGTACCCGTCGTGTATGGCGAGCTCGCAGTGGATAACGGACCACTCGAAACGGTGTTGGCTGTGCCATAAGGACTTTCGGCGGTGGTGTAAGCATCGATCGAATTCTTTCGAGGCGGATTGTACGTCGGCGTTGGAGGGTAGGTAGACGTTTCACGAGGGTGGTCGTACTTCGCGGGAGAATTGGTTGCATATACTTGTTGGTGAGGAGCTTGTTCGCTAGCGGTGTGCGGCGGAAGTGGGAGTGACGTGTATTGTAACGCATCCTGACTAGGATACAGTTCATGAGACGTCGGCTGATGATGTGCTACGGCGGGTTGTTGAGCATCTTGAGTTGAAGGAAGGGGTTTTAGAGGGTAATCCATTGCCTCGAACTTCGGCATTCCTGTGGCGTGGGCAATGGAAGATGTTCTCGATCGGTACGCCTGCTGATGCTGCTCCTGACTCGTGGACATGATCGGCGGATTGAAAGGTCGCATATCATGCTGATGAGAATTATATCCGGCTTCGAGTTGACTGGGAGCATTAGATACCGGTGAAGCCTCATCCTTGGGGTCGTAAGTTAGGGAAGGTTGAGGGGTGTTTGCTATTGATGAAGTCTTTGACACAGTAAATGCATCTTTGGGGGGTCGGACGCGAATGCCAAACGGCGGCTTCTTCGATTTCTTGCTGTCTGAAGACGACTTACTTGATGTCGAACCATCGTTGCTAACTGCTGGCGATGTTTGCGAAGATGGACGGCTCGCACTCGGGGGAAGGATTGGAGGCGGGGGAGGTGGAGCTGGATATGATACCTGATCCATAGGAGGTGCAGAGTATACTGGCTCATTGCTCATGGTATAAGGATTCGGATTTTGGGGAATGTAGATCGTAGGACGGTGTGAATGGTTGTCGGAATCTTCGGCAGGCACTGAAGGATAAACATACGCTGAGTCTACGCGGTCCCGGACAGCTTGGGATGCGTTTGGGAGGGGTGCTCCAGGACTCCGGCGTCGAGAATCGTGTTCTCCATCATCATCTGTATGCTTCCTTTTGAGGGTTGGACTCTGAATCTCGCCTCCGGGAGAGCTTGAGGACAAGTCCACATTACCGAGATGGCTATGTGGATTACCAGCTTTGGACTTCCCATTTGTCCCTTCCACATTTACACCGTTGACGTTTTCGCTAGGTGTGACCAAGGGACCGCTAGCCTTCTCTCTCAAGAATTCGACGATTTTTACGGCCTCGCTCGGCGAAACCACGTATTCTGATCCTGCAGCCCCCTGTCTATCACACCTAGTTCCTTGCTGCCACGAACTATCCTCCTCCTCGCTGTTATCGACCCAGCCAGCCACGCTCTTCAGAATGCCCAACCCCACATCAACATCTTCCAGAGCAGGTTTGCTGATAATGCTCAAGGCCTGCTTGATCACCGCGTGCGAACACACAACGGCAGCGTCAAACACAGTCCTTGCGAACGGGTAAAAGTCGCAGGAGGCAGGTAGCAACGACGACGGGGGCAAGGATGTCCGTGGCTTGCCAGCTCTCGATCGTTCAGCCTCCCATATACTCCACAACAGTCGGCACGCACAAATGACCCCGTGTGCAGCATTGATACTGCCCAAAGTCGCTTGGTGTGGAACAGCATCAGTAGCATTCCGCCTCAAGAATGGCAGATAGATGCGCAATATCAACCGATGAGCGATGATGGCGAGCTCACACCGCTGAGTGACGAGGACCGAGTCTTCGCCTCCTGTGCGGAGTTCGGAATCGACGGTGGCGTTGGGGCTCGACTTGGATGGTCCGTTATCTTCGATGACGGCAATAGGAGGCGCCGGAGGATAGGAGTTCAACGTGGACAAAGATGGTATGGATGCTTTCATATCCACCTTGTAGTATTCAGGTAAGTTGTCCAACCAGGCTTTCACCTCTTGCTCCATACTTGCAGCTTGCTCGATGCTATACGAGCCGTGGTATGAGCCATGCCATACCACTGGACCGTTCATTTTCCTTTTGGTATTTCGAACGAGTTGAACGAGGTGACATCGAGCCTCCAAACCTCGCATACTTTCCCTCGTCCACCCTTTCCCGTCGGCCCCACCTCCTGGTGGTGCTGGTATTCGAATCGAGTCAGGCGAAAAGGCAGTTTCGTCTACATTGGCGATGGGTACCTTCGTGCTGAAGGAACCCTCTGGAATGAGCGGCGGTAACGTGGAGACGTCAGATACAAATCTGTGGCGAATCGGTCAGTATGGAGGTCTGCAATGTCTCAGCAAACTTACAGGTCATAGTACATGATGAACCACCAGGTTCGGCGCCTCATCTCACTGTCAAATAGCGTGAACGGATTACTGCTCGAACCTTGGTCTTTCAAGCTTGTCTCCCGTGCCTTCTGCTTACCATCTTTCCTCTTCCCTTCGGTGGGGACGGAACTGGCATTCTCTTCAGACCGATATTCATCAGGATCAACGTGAAGCCTCATTTGGCGAGCGAGCGCCACGATTTTGCCCATCTGAAAACAATATTTCAGTAAAAGTCGTGTGTGCACAGATGTACGCACCAGTAGCGGAACGACGTCATGGTTGACAGCTTTCTCTTCTCCGCTGGTTTCACTACCTTCACTGCCTTCGACATCCGTAGAATCCTCGACCCGCAGTCCACCGTGACACAAGAATGTCACTTGGAGAAGCAGCGCGGACATCCGATCCATATCTATCTCCATTTCCAGCCCACTACTTGTCTTCTTTGTAGAAGTGAAAGCAGGTTTGGAGTCGTGGTCGACATCCATATCATCGGAAGCATCACCTGCATTGTCCTGTGTTATTCCGGAGGAAGCAGTGCTAGTACGATCGCTCTCCCATAACAAAATTGCCTGGTTACTGAGGTGATACCAGTACGCCGGGTCCAACCTTGGCCCGAGCTTTGGCGCATCAGATTGTTGAGAGGAAGATGCTTCCATGCTCATGTCAACCTGCATTCTATCGTCGTTATCTCTGGCAGGCGACGACGAAAATGTCCACTTCTGCTGATGTTTTGCCTCGCCAATGCCGATTGCAATAGCGATGCAGATCATCGCAAAGAAGGGAAGATTCGTCTCCAAGTGGCTCCTCGAGTCGTTTGCCTTCTCTTTCCCTTTACTACCAGAGGTAACGCCCTCTAAGCCGTCATTATTTAAGTATGACGAGGAAGGCGTGAGTAAGGGATTCCCATTCCTCATAGCTGCAGAAGGAGACGATGAAGGCCGATTACTACGATCCTTTTTGCCAACCAGGGACGAAGGTGTGATCCCTAATATCTGTCTTGCCCTGGCAAGTTCCTCCTTCTCTCTCGGCGTTTTATGTTTCTCTTTCTTCTGGCGAGTGCCATCCTCTGATAGACAGCTTACAAAGATTTCCACCTTGTCTCGGAAGGTTTTCCAGTTGAGCCAAGGATGTGTCGACCCTAATGCCTCTTCGGCGAAGAGAAGAAGTTGACGAAGACCATAACCAGCGATGCTGGCACCACAAAGTGGCTCTGAGGAGGTGGCCAGTGATCCGAAAGCATTGTATGTAAAGAGCGAAGACGCGCCATTTTGAGATGGACTAATTTTGAACGGCGGACCTGGACCATGATGCGGCGACAATGGTGGCAGTAATGCTAGTAGTTCTGGTGTCACTCTGGCACCGAGGGATCGAGCTTGTCCAGGCTGTTCCGGAATGTAGTATATAGATGTTGGAGGCAATAATGATTGAACGGGAGCCGAATCCGATCTTGAGGTCATCCTCAAGTGCACGGGAGATGGTTCAGATTTGACGGGCCCCCGTCTCGGCGCAGTAGCTGCCAATGTAGCCCGTCTCTTCTTCCTTGAATAGCTGGATCGCAAAACGCCCGGTTCGAGTTCGTTGAGCCAGGTTGCGGAGAGTTCTTCGAGGGGAATAGCAAGTGACGTATGATTAGTTGACATGGGTGCAGATCCATGAATTGATGACACGGATGCTCCTGGTGGTGGTGGTGGTGGTGGTGGTGGTACGGAAGAGGACGAAGACATTGAAGTCGAAGGTGCACATGGATATGATGGTTGGAATTGGCCCTCTGTAATTTGAGCTAACATCGTCTCGACTTGAATAAGCCGGTTATTGAGTGAATGAAGGTCACTAGAAACTGATCGGAATAAAATTGGGAAGCAAATTACTGGTGGGACGTACACTTTTTCTGCTGCAGCAGGTGAATATACGCATCTTGAGACTGTATCTCGTTTCTGGCAACTCCCACAAGGCGTTCTCCGGTCGCATTTCAGCTTGAGACGTTTGCACTACGAGAGATGTCAGACTTTCGGCGAAAGATCAAATGTTAGTTGAATAAACCTCTGCGCAAACCACCGTAATTCGGGATCGTATTTGCCTAGTAAACAGTAATAAGAAACATCAGTATCTCGTCTCGCATAAATGCAAAGAACACGTACGGCGCTGATGCAGGCACTTCCATCGTGGGGGAAACGGGGACTGGGGCAGGATGGTGGTGGTTAGCGTCAGAGGTAGGTACAGGACTTTCGGCTACCGGCACAACATCAAACAAAACTCTTTGACACGACTTGTGACATTTACTCATTCGTTTATCGTCAACTTTTACCTTAAACTCCCCGAAATTTTCCATCACACTGTTATGTATACAACGGGTACTTGGTGCAATTGGTATGATTCCCTTGACCCTCATTTTCTTTTCCACAGGTTGCAGGGTGCCTGTGGGCGTGAGGATATTCGGTTACGTTGCCTATCTCTGGTCCTGGCTATCTCTGGTCCTGGCCCTGCCCTGTCATCCCCACGCGGAAATTCCCAGAGGTCCCGTTTCATAATTTTCATTTCTGCAGCTACAGTATGTATCTCCTTCCTTCTCTGTTCATTTCTGAAGGCGAAGCGATACAGTGTCCCCTCAGAGCCGAACTCGCCTCCCCCACGGCTCGAATAGCTACAGGAGCAATCCAAATCACCCATCCTTTCAAATTCTTCGCAGGGAGTCGGGTTCGCTCACAATAGCGCTCTCTGGTGCAGTGGAGATATGACCTATCACTTACCTCATAGTGGGAACTTCCATCTCAAAATCATGATCGAGGAAGCGTCAACTACTATCACCAAACAATCACCATTCCTTGTCACCAGCGCTTCCAGTCAGAAAGACCGACCGTTTACTGATGCCGCTGTTGTCATGTGGCGGACCCTCCCTTATCGTGTGGCCTGCCGCGTCCTATGTCAAGATCTAGATCCAAGCAGACTCGATATTCTTCTTTCCAGAGTTCTCTTGACGACATATCAAATACTCCGCGTAATCCTTTCTGTTAGACTAGATCCTCGTTCAACAAAACCCCGCTTTCACGCTTGATGGATCCTGATGGCTGCCAATCATTTCGCAGCACTTGTTGATGGTTTTAATGGTCCTCCGAGTCTGTTTCACCCTTCGGCTGTTGACACGGAGCCTGACTAGGTTCAATTGTGGCTGCTCATCCAGCGGGCGTGGTCCATTCCACCTGCCGGCGTCCTTGATCTCAGCGTATGCGCAACCGTTTCTCACACTTTTTTCAATCAACGGCGACTTTCTTGAGGAATCACGACCCTGCAGATGTCACCGGTACCCGGTCCATATACACCTGTACTCGTGATATTGTCGACTTGCAGCGGGAAATACCCGCTGGTTTATTACCTTAAAAATAGCTGGAGGCTACCAATTAATTGGTCAAAGAACGGTGTTTGCTCTCTCTAGATTCAGCGAGGGACGCCCGTTTTACTGCGTTACGCTAGAGTGGAACTTTCCGGCTATTAGTATTACGCCATGATGGACATCCGATCAAGGGTGTATACCGTATACTGCGGCTATGACTCGAGCATGACAAACCTGTAATAGGCAGGCAGTCGCCACTCAGTAAGTCTACGTCTACCTTAAAACCTTGAATGGACATTGGACGCCATTCGACATCTCGACGGCGTTAGAGAGCTCGAGGCTTCGCGGGACTTCTAATAGTTTTGAGGTTGCGACCTGAAGACCCTGTTACCTCCAGCCTCCAGAATAAGACAAGACCTGCATCATACTTTTAACCTGGTCTATTGCCTCCAGAGTCCATGTCATAGTTCTGGCGACGTCAGAGCCCTGCTCGGTGTCCGAGGATGCGACAAGTCACTACAAAGTCCCTAGGCCAATGGTCCACTCTAAGAATGGAGATCTTTCGGTGAGATGAAACATGCCCTAAATTTCCTCCACTCACTACGGCTCCTTAGTCACCCCAGGGAGCGAGCGTCTTGACCTGATGTAGGCGACGATTGACCCACACGCACCAATTGCCGTTCTTTGTTTACTACGCTCGTGTCAGCCCTGGTGTTTGCCTTGGAATGACTCGTACTCAGGCTCGCCAGACTAGTTCCGAGTCCGTTCTCTATGGAAGAATGGACTTACGACCCCATGCGCGCCACGCACAATCACTTTCCTTCTAATATTGATTGCTAAACAGCATGCGGCGACTCCCGCCATTTGGAGGACGTCCTGAGAGTGATTAGAACTCATATTATACACCATACGAAAAGAATGAAGAGAAGAACTTGATTGGTACATGCTGATGCTGAACTACACTGCATTGTCCGACCCCCTTTAGGCCTCCGTCATCAAGCTTCTCTTTTTGAACTGCTTCCAGAGTCCATCTTCGTCTCCACGATCTCCAACTGTATAACTGAATCATCTTGTGTGTTAAACACACTCTACACCGTAAACGTCTTTCAGTTCGCCTGCTCGGTACGAATTATGATGAGATAGAATGCTATGCAAAGGATTGGTAGCATCTTATGGCATGCAAAAGGAGTGTCTATCAGTATCATTCCCTTCGCCGTGATGGCTTACAGCGCTCGTACATACATACTGAATGTTCGACCCACTTACAAATACGGTCAGGGTGATGATTAGGAATATGGAGCATATTGTTCCAAAGTCAACAACAACTCTGCTAGGCTTCGTGAGGGTCGAGTTCTTTAGCCTGAATTGGTCGCCGCTAGAGTTGATGCGCTAGATTTTGAAAGCCAGAAGTCCCAGAATGGTTATGATCGTGTCATTGTCAATACCTTACGCTTCATATCGGAAGACGGTACGAATCCGTGCTGACGATATTTGCAGCGAGGCACCAAAGAAGGCAGTTATCCAGTTTATTAGCTCAAGGACAGACGTAGGTTTTGATGGATGAGGAAGAGATTATACCATGCGCCGACGGGAGTGGCTAGTTGTCGTGTTAGCCAAAAAGTGACAGAGACAACGGCAGCACTCACAGATAAGATCAAGCCAAAGCCACATAATGCAGGGGATAGCGGCCACTAACCACGAGTTCCACACAACGAAGCACCGGTACGCCTGCGTGAGAAATGGTCAGCGACGAAACACAAGTCATCGAAAAGAACACATTATACTACAACCGCATCCGCGGGAACTGTGATACACATATACAACATTCCGCGTGCAATTATTGTCGGCCGACTAGGCTGCGAGAAGAAAATATCAGGCGATACAGAGTCGCGTAGGGTGATGAGTCCAAGAGCTGCATGAGCTGCGTCTGTCATCACAGTCTGTAAGGGGTTACAGTTAGCGAGCGAATAGGGCGGGCAGAAAAAGTGGAATGTACCGATGTGGCGAGTGTAAAGAACGCGAGCGCTAGTAGCACAAGCGTCTTGTTTAACTTGCGATTGAGTATGAATTTGGGTACCCTGAACAGTTCCTCGATTTGTGCCCGAACAGAGCAAGACCGCCACCTGAAGGAGCAGAAAATCAGGGCGCAGTCTTTAGCCGCTCAGAAAAGCGTGTCATAGCGTATAATCCCCACTCAACAGCCAGTGCAATCAAAACGGCCAAATCCGGGAAGAGACGGTCTAAGAATATGTTTAGCGTGCTAAGTACGCTCAAGTCCGACCTACTGAGCTTTCAATGCATCCAGAATATTACAGTCAGGGGATCAGTATGAGAAATTTTGGAGATCACCTTTGGGTTCACCAAGGCGAGACAACCACTTCGCCATCTTATCGCCGTGGAATGTAGTGTGGAACGCGGTGTGGAATGCAGAAGCTATTATTGAAAATCCATTCTAGACAGTTCACTGTATTGCCCTCGCCTCCTCCACATACGTTTTCATCAAACCAACTACCTTCCTAAGATTCTGACTGAACTTGGCTGATATCGGTACCAAATCCAACGTCTTCTCGACACCATCCTTCCCAACAGTTTTCAGTTCATCCTTGACAAACTCTTCCAACCTCCTCAGCTTCGCTTTGGCTTCCGCCACAGCTTCCGGAGTACCATCGCCACCCAATAAATCGGACTTATTGGCAATAACCATACGCGCTTTATGACCCATCCCTGGCTGATAATGTTCCAGCTCGTTCCTCAGAACAGCCAATTCATCCCAAGGTGCAGGTGCGGAGAAGTCCACCACATAAACAAGAGCAAGGGATCGTTCCATTGAACGAAGGAACGAGTGGCCCAAACCGACATTTTCAGATGCTTGGGAGATAAGACCGGGGTTATCTGCTATTGTGAAGCGGAAGCTCTCAATGAGGTCGAACGAATGACCAGTTTCCGATGAAACTTGATTCCTTGTAAGAGCATGTGCGTATTCTCCTCTTTCCATCCTCTCGCGTTCTTTCTGCGCTTCCACGAGTGTCTCCTCGTGAATCACATGCGATGAAAGGCCGCCTTCGAACGTCCCATCCTCAGCCACACGAACTACGCCAACGATAGGGTTAAGAGTCGTAAACGCGTATCCAGCTACTTCTGTTTTGGCTCTGCCACCCGTCAATGCACGTAGAAGCGTACTCTTCCCTGCGTTAGGCATCCCAACGAGGCCGATATCAGCAAGTAACTTCAATTCCAACTCCAACGTCATACGTTCTCCCTCCTGTCCCCTCGTTGCGAATTTTGGTGACCGGTTCTCCGAACTCTGAAAGTAAGGGTTTCCCTGACCACCCAGACCGCCCCGTGCAACCAAGTGACCCAAAGCCTCTGTCCTAGGAAGACCCAGCGGTGCATTCGGATCTTTTTCGACTCGTTCGACTTTGTCCAGATCCAAGTATATGGGGTTTGCTTCACGTTTTCTGCGTTCCCACCTCCTTTCGCGTTCCGCTCGATACAATGCCTCTTCGGCTTCTTTGAACGTATCTCTCTCCACATTACTCTCAGCATATCTCGGATAATGCACCCATCTTCTCTCCCTCATCTTTGCCTGCTTCTCTTCCGGCTCTAAGCCCTCCAGTGCCTCGGCTTCAGCCTCCCATTCATCTTTCGCTCTCCTCGGGTCTCCTCTTGGTATTTCTCGTACAATGGTGCCCAAAGGAACCTTGATGACTAACGGTGCACCGTTTTTACCATTCTGCCATGTACCCTGCCCATGACCGCCCTGTTCGCCACGGACGCGTTTTGCAACAGAGGACAGAGTAGTCAATTCAGGTGTAGGTAGGATGTACACGTCTCCGCCTCGACCGCCGTTTCCGCCAGAAGGAGGCCCGAAGGGAAGGAATTTTTCACGGTGGAAGGCCGCGCAGCCGTTGCCACCTTTACCTGTATGAGGGGTGAGAATTTCTTCAGCGCATAAGACAGACGTTGTACCTCCACGAACGGTGATAATTAGATGATCCAGAAAACCTTGGCCCTGTGTGCTTTTAGGATGTGCTAAAAAAAGTGCGTCTGCGATGCTTACACCCTGCTGACGCTTCCATTCTGTTTTACGTTTCCGCTGATAGTTTTCATAGTCTTCATCATAATTTCTTGCAACAAATGTGGTGGAAAAGAATGCGGTAGTGTGTTTAGTGTTGAGAATGCGATGACATGGTATGGAGGGAACAGTCAGAGACCGAAACATGGGATAAGCGCCCAGAAAAATTCTACCAGTGCACCACCATCACCTGTGCGCTACGCTATGCATGAAACTGCCTATCGTCGCACCCTATAAATGACCCAAGCGACATCCGATACTCCCTACAATTTCTACCATGATTCGATTTGCAGTGAGTTACTTGCCGAAATTCCTAATCTTGCGCACTCAACATTATCGGCCATAGGACCTACCCTCAGATTACCCGCAAGAACTCATCGATCGTATTATCGATTATTGTCGTGACGAACGACAAGATATTTTACAATGTAGTCTTGTAGCCAAAAAATGGCTACCTCGCACGAGATACCACCTCTTCTCTTCTCTGTCGATCGAGCCTTCACCCGAGGACTACCATAAACTCGTCATACTCCTCGCTAACCCCAATTGCACAATTCATCTATCCATTCGTGAGCTTATCTTTGGGGCCGCATTCCAAGCCCAACCCGTCCGCGAATGGCTAGACCCCATATTCGAACTTGCGAATAAAGAATGGGAATCTCTCACTTCTCTGGAATTTTCTTTCATGGACCTCCATACTGCCTGTTACGAGCTTCGGTCACTCAACCGCCTGACCAAATTCAAGAAGAGGATTACTCGTTTATCATTAATTCAGGTACCTGCCTTCGATAAACGCCAGGTACTTTCACTTCTCCAATTAATCGAGGCTTTCCCGGCTTTGAAAGCGCTGAAGCTCGACCCACTTATGGGTTCGATGCTCTCCAGTGATAGGGACTGGGACTGGGAGATATCTCATACACCTAATCAAACTCAATCACGCCTTACCGAATTGGACGTAACACCCACCACTCTATCTTGTCCAAAGGATTTCCCCTATCATTGGCTTTTTCAACGGCTCACGGCGACTGGAGCCAGTTCCTTAACAACGCTCAAATTCCGACTGGAGACTCTTGGAGGAGACAGCGTTGTTTCATCTTTGGCGACCTACCTCCGTTCAACGGTGGGCTCTTCCCTGAAACACCTCACCCTCGTATCCGTGCCTAAGGTTTTCGGCGACAGCAAGAGGAATATTATTCAGGAACAGAGGGAGTCCATCAAATGCGCAGGTATGAATCCGGCCTTCACTCATGTCATCGACCCCTCATCCTTATGTCCTGCATACAGGATCCTTCTTTCGCCGCACGCCTAGCGTCCTCTCAAACACCAGCGGACTAGAAGACCTGGTTATGTTATCTGGAGCAGTGTTTCCTTTCCTAGAACAAGTCAACCTCATCATACACCTCCAACTTGATAATGCCTGGTTCAAGTACTATACAGGTGGTAAAACCGAGGAAGAGATTCATGAAAGCAGCGTTGCTAATCGGTTCAGAGTATTGCTCCCTCAATGTTGTGCTAGAGGCATTCTGCGGTTGGAAGGCAGGAAAGTGGTTATTCATGACTACCAATCATTGGAGGAGCCCGATTCAGATTATTATGATTCGGGTGAGGGTGAGGACTAGATTTAGTACTATCACTATCTGGATATCTGGATCTCGTAGCGGCCTTGTATTATTACATAGACTCTCGATACTTATTTCATCATTCAACCCATTTACCCTCTCCAAGTCGTATGTTTCCGAAAAATCTGAGCAAAGAGTGAGGTATTCGCCACTGTGAGCTCCCACGCGCGAGTCCTGTAACTCTTATTTCATGTATTGGAGCGATGCATCACGATTGGTCGCGCAAATACCTCTTCGAAAACTAGCATAATCCGTATGAAAGGTTCCTCAACCTCAAGATATCGCAACGCAGCTTATCCGTATGATCTGTAGCCTGCATTTAATTATGGGGTAATAACTGAACTAGTCGGTACTACAGGAGGGGTCGAGGAAAAGAAGGACTTATGGCTGGACCGAGGCTGAACGCCGAACGTATAGCTATTACAACTTACTTGTACAAAGGCACCCGCAGCCCACTTACGGCGGAAGGATACCGAATCCAAACAACCATCACTATCAGTCAATTTGACAAAATAAAAAGTCCAACAAAGGTTGCGAGTACATAACCGCCAGGGCTGCGAACATACATAAGAATTCCAAGCACCGTGCCTCTAAGAAACATACAATCTCCCCAATGAGTTCAAATCCCCGTTCCCATCGAGCAGATCTTTGGATACGGGTACCTGAGTTCCGGAAACAGACGAAAGAAAGCGGTACTTACTAGTCCTCATACCCGCCGTAACCCTCTACAATGCTATCATCAATTTCGAGCGGACCGGTAGAAACTAAACGGTAACCTACACCAAATGCAAACCAAGCATACCTTTCCACCCAACTCGTCGCATCCAAAAAGGCAACGGTTAGTTTGAGAAATGTTTGTACATCTACCACCAGGTCATTTCACCTCGCCGGGTGGAGGGTGGAGGGTGGAGAGGGGTGTGCTCACCATTATCGTTCCCGGACGTACACCCAAACTCTGTAACCCAAATCAGATACCCCGGAAACGTGACATGTACATCGTTGAGGTAATTGATAAAGTTTTGTGCGCCTTCACCGTACCTGACCAATTGCTTCGTCAGTCTACCCTTCCTAGACAAACAAGGAACATATACCAATGCACCGCGATAAAGTCGATATCGCAAGATCGACATTGATCCAAAAAGGCGCGCAACCAAGCTTTCCCAGCCGGCGCAGGAGCAGATGAAATTGCTGGTGAACCGAGGCGTATACCTTGTTGTTTAAGAGGCTGAATGTGGGTTTCCCATAGCGTAGCGGCTTGGGAAGGAGAAATATTGGATTTACTTTGTAAATCAGGCTCATTGAATCCCTATCCACCATACCAGTTAGCCTCAGCTGCATCCTTACGATAGTCACTTACAAGAATCGTTTTATACCCCTTTTGAACGACTAAATTGCGGAACGACTCGACGCCTTGAACACCCCATTGCATCGGTACGGGCTCGATACCCTGCGGAATAGCGGCGAGGGGGTCTACGGCCCAATTATATGTCCAAGAGATGGAGGTTCCATATGCTTTGGAGATATCTCGCATGTGTGCAGGTTCATTGGGATATGCGAGACCACGTTTTGTATTTCTCGCGTTCGCCACGGTGACCGAGAGGCCTAGGATGAAGAGGAAGAAATAGGGGGCAAGCATCGGGGCGGTGAATGAAGGGCATGACGTTAGGAAGAGGCGTATAAGTAGGCGGACATGGGAGTCAAAAGAGGCTCAGGCTCAAACTTCGATAGGGAGGTTGGATTGCAAAATGGACATTGAGGGTCGTTGACCCAGCAACCGCGAAAGGTTCTTTGACGTGTCATGCAGCAGTAGAAGATTGTATTCGGTTGCGGGATTGCGAGAAGATGAGGACGAAGAGGAGACGAGTCACAAGTGATTTTCTCGAAACTGCTGAATCGCTTCATACGTAGAAGAATGTTCTCCACGGCGTTGGATAATGGGATTGTTGTCCCAGAAGTTGAATCGGAGGCAGAGTGGGCTGAAAAGATTTGGAACCGTCCATGGAATCGGTAGCGTGTAGAGGAACGGGCTGGCTCAGTTAAAGGCAAGTCGCCAGCAATTACCCAAAGAGTTTAGTTTGGCTTTCACGCCTTTCAAACCAGCGCCGAGTCCCTGGCTGGCCATTGGGCCTTCCACACCCGTATACCTATCGACATGAGCGTCAGGTCCATCACGCATAACGGCCCAGTAAACTCAACTTGATCCCTCGTCCCACCCTCTGCTATCTCCCCAAAAAAGCAACTGTACAGAAGGTACAAGAAGAACTAAGACGCAGGTTCGGACGTTCCTCCAAGAAAGGAGCTTCCATCGCCACAACTATCCCACCAGAACAGTCTCCCGAATTTGTTCCGCCGCCTCCTGTTTGTGGACCGAGCATTTGATTCTGTATCTTGTTCGAGTCTGAATATCATGAGGTTATGAAGGAAAACTACATGGCTTGTTGCGATCGATGGGAGTCTGTGCCAAAACTCAATCTATCGTCTATCTATCCCTCCCGACTCCCACAGGCTGCCAATTGCAAGCGCGCTGCGCTAGGTTCTGTTTGCTCCCATGATGTCGGCTGAGCAGGTATGTCGATAAAAATCTCGTCGGGGCTGAGTAGTCGCTCATTTCATGGTCATGTAGAATGCTGCATCATCTCTGTCAGCTGCACAAATACCGTCCATACTAGAGGACCAGGTTCGTCCTCTTTAGGATATCACGGTGCAGCTTATTTAACGTACCATGGGTGTATAGCCTTTGTTGAACCATGGAGCGATATCCCAGTCCGTTGATGCTACTGGAAAAGTCGAGGAAAAGAAAGGGCCTACAGTCGAACAGTCATGGGAGAAACTGATGGCGGAAGTCGCGAAATACGACAGTGGCATGGTGAAAGATTGGAAGGAAGACATCGATACCCTACTGGTCTTCGTGCGTGTCCTTTTGACCACTTCATCAAGTCTTTCTGACGCTCGTACAGGCCGGTCTCTTCTCTGCCGTTGTCACTGCATTTGTCATTGAATCGTACCAATGGCTTTCAGAAGACCCCACAGATACCACTGTTGCGATCCTCGTGCAAATCTCCATGCAGTTGAATACCTCGCAGAGCATAATCCCAGAACGTGTGCAATTCGAACCTGATGCATCTTCTATCCGGATCAATTGCTTCTGGTTCCTCAGCCTCGTTTTCAGCCTCACGTCTGCACTTTTTGGCCTTTTGTGCAAACAATGGCTTCGGGAGCATCAACGAGACCCCCTTACTCGAACGCCGGCACAGGCGTTGGCACTTCGTCAGCTTCGTCGAGATAGTCTGGAAAGATGGGGAGTGTCATCATTTTTGTCGGCGCTACCTATCCTGCTCGAGGTTGCGTTGCTGCTGTTCTTTGTCGGGGTTTTGGATCTGCTGTGGAACCGACAATCTCGCATTCCATTTGCAATCTGCTCTGTCGCAGTCATACTCAGTGCTGGGTCATATCTGGTCACTGCGTTCCTACCAACGTTGGCCATCCCGAGAGGAGATCATTGGTCGAAAATCATTGGCGGAAGGTTCAATGAGCTATCTTACCAGTTTATATGTCCATTTAAATCACCGCAAGCATGGGCAATTTATAATCTCACGCGTAATGCATTCCGTCCACTGCTGGAAATCCATTTCTTCCGTCGCTTTCTCCACAAACTTCCGAGTTTGTTCAGTCGGATACCGTGGGCAGCCTCAGACTGGTCCGCACTCGACCTTGAAGTGATTGAACAGTTTGACCTTCCAGGTACGGCCTCACATCCGCTGAACCTGTATGAGGTGCGTGCATTGGAATGGGCAGTCACTATTTTTCGGGACAATCCGTCAATGATACCTCACCTCGAAACCATCTTGGGGACAGTACCGCCTTCACTCGCTATATCAGCTGTGTTGGGGGCTTGGAAGCAGCCGATTTGGAGAGATATCCGCAAAGTTGATGTTAACACAAGGCTCAGGTATCTCCCATCCACCCAAACAGCAAACTTGTTCATTATGATTTCACCTGAGCCAATTACAAGGACACCAGCCCTGCTCCACCCGGAAGGAATCAGCCTACTTTTCTGCCATCATTCCTGGATGGATATGGCAAGTGGAACAAATGTGTCCAAGGGCACTATTGATCATCTTGTTAGATCCATCGATTCGCAACACGCGAACCTACAACGATCTACAGGCCTCCAATTCGTCGTACCCTTTCCTATCGTCGAAAAATTATGGACCCACGACGATTCTGATGTCAGAGAGCAGAGCTTACAGCTGACACGCTTCTTCAAGGATGCCTTCTCTACCTATCCAAGCTACAATCTGGACCGTCGCGATGGGGAGTGTTTTGCCTTCATTTCGGTCTTGGCGAAACACCTGAATCGTATAGATCGCATCTCGTGCTTGTCCACAAGTACCTGTGGGCAGGAGTACATACGCTTCATTAACGACTACATTATATCTCGGCGTTTACAACATCCTCGCTCTGCCTGGGATGCTCCAGAATATGAAAGATTAATGTTGGAATCGACTCGAGCGACTCGACGGGTTGAAGAAATAGGCCATCTTCCTCCGGATTATTTCGCGGCGATACCTGGTCTAAATGATCCATCTCTTCCCGTGGGTACCGATATTCAGCTTATCGGTGAACCAGGATATTCTTTCCCAACCCAAACTGACCCTCCACCTGTACCATATGATGGAACCACCACACCTCGGCCCCAGAATAGCGAAACGGACGAAGACGGTGGTCAACCAGGCATCCCATGAGGCCAGCGGGATCTTGTTGGTGATGAGCGGCGTGTAGTAGGACCTCGAAACTCGTGAGTTCTTTGCTTAGGTTCATCTACTTTACATTGATCACATCTACAAAGTTGCTCTTAGGAGCAGGTATCTTGGTATCTCTTCCACTCTGATTCGGTCTATCGTGTATCCGGGGCAATAGTAGAATACGACGTGTTTGACATCCTTGCAATTATCAGAGTATCAGAACGGATCGTCGCTCTGAGTGTACTTGCTGTCTTATTTAGTCTAGCGCTATGCACAAAGCGGCGGAATCGAAATAATGCACTTCGAGAATACTAGAACCTCTTCGCCTCGAGAATTGACAGGAAGATAATTGCTTGCTTCCGTATTGGTCCTTTGTTCCTCTCAGTTTCACTTCTCGCAAAGAAAGACCACCAAAAGCGTGTCTTGTTGGGGTTATGGACCTTCATATGAATTCAACTTTGAAACACAAGTTCGGCTGAAGTAACCTGGAGTCGATGTACGAAGTACAGACAAAACCTGGTATCTCGCTGTATCAGAATTCAAATATACTTGCAAGGAATGAGAGAGAGGTACTGTAAAGCTAATCCGTTGGGATGGGAGGAACGAACGATATATAACAGGCGTGAGCGTATACCCGACTCTCACGCGTCCTCCTGCCTCTGCGCCTCCTTCGCCGCCTTCATTCCCTCATCAAACCTTCCATATCTACTCGTATCTGTTCTTGTGCCTGAAACTTTTCCTCCGGATTCGAGTGACCAAACTGATATGTTCCACCACAGATAGCGAAGGGTTAAAAGGTGAGAAGTGCGAGGGGTTGATCCTGCCACCCTCCCTCTTCGTCGTTCTGATTAAACTTGCGTGGATGATGTCTGACAATGATTTGATGATTGCGTATTTGGCGCGATGAAGGCGACGGATGCCATCAAATGTTATACTAGCGTATTCAGTGTAAAGACCATCGAGCCCTCCTTTCAATGCTTCGCGGAGGTCTTGCGTGTTGGACCCGTTACTAATACCAAAGACCCAGTCAGATATCCGTCTGGCCGTGGCTATAATGAGGGGTAATGGACGAGGGTGGAATATTGGGAGGGACGAGACGACTGCGAGGCGGAGAATTGTGTTGGGAGGGGCGGTTTGGAAGATATTATAGATCTTGGTGCATGTTTGGGATGCTTCTAGAAAGTCTTTGAAGTTCAACTGGAAGGTCGGGAAGTTGCATAGTTGTGAGGCGGGAAGAGACTCGTACATCGATGATAATCGCGCGTACGGTCCCGTATATATATGTACCCGCAACTGACTGACACTTGCAGTTGCTGGGCTGCCAGCGTTCAAATTGGTATATACATACTTGTATTGATACATGATACAACACGATATCAGCCTCCCTTGCCTTTCATTTTGTGCACAGAGCCAAATGCTATTCGATACAAATTTTCTCTCTCTCTCTCTCTCTCTCTCTCTCTCTCTCTCTCTCTCCCCTTCAGCTGGGATTCTGATTACCGCCCAAACAATCCACCACCACCACCACCACCACCACCACCACCTGCACCCGCACTCCCAAACGAAAATCCCAGTGTCGGTGCTGGTACTGGAGCACCTCCCATAATCTCCTTGGACGTAGCCTCCCTCTTTGCGGTCATATATGCACATCTTAGTTCCTACATCCATGAACGGTGAGAAAGAAGAGACCGTGGCAGCGGGAAGAAATTAAGATAATAAATAAATAAAAAAGAAAGAAAAACCGCACCTCGAAACTATGCAACGCAAACTCTGCTTTAGACGATATACTCATAAACGTCTCCTTCGTATCCCCACCATACGTAATTCCATTCGCCGTCGCCGAGGATATGGATGTCAGAGGTGATGAAGAGGATGTGGGCGCAGGTGCAGGTGTGAACGCGCTCAAGGGTACATACATCGGAGGATGAATATTTCCTTTCTGGTATGCATGGTATCGCAGTTCCTGTAACAGAGATCAGAATCAAAAAGGTTAGATGTTGGAAGGCGCGGGAGCATACCTCGAAACTAAAAGCTACATACTCCCCTCCCGCCGTAATACTATACAGTGTTCCCTCGGTCGAACTCGTACCTCCGTTAGGTACAACTTGCCACTCTGGTAAATCATTCACGTTCGCTGTCTTGGTTATCACTATCGGTTCAAAAAGCGGTGGAAGTCCCCGAGTAGCTCTCTCTGCTGGTAACTTGGGTTCTTGCGGACATGGTGGAGGTGGTCGACCGGTAGTTGAGTAGGAGCGGATGTAATCGTTTATACGGACCTCCTGCGAGATATCAGAATCAATAAAAAGGGGAAAAAAAGAAAGAAAGAAGGATACTCGTACTTCGAATGATTTGCCCCCAGCACCTTCTTGCAAAGCGACAGGAATACACATGAACTGTTCTTCATTTTGTTTGACGGTGGTAAGGGCATTGTTGGGGGAGGTAGCGGTAGCGCTCGTCGGTGTGGATAAAGAAGAGGTACTTGCAGTGGATGGGAGGGGGAGGGTGAATGAAAAGGACATGCCCAGGCGCGTAGTGGGAGATTGGAGTGAACCACGGATGCGTGACTTGATGGATCATTCAAGTATTTCGCTTCACAACTTGCTCTTCGACATACGGGCGCATCATCATTGACTCGGATCAAATACAGGTCTACAATACTCTACAGTAAGGATATATAGTATATGTCGCTGGGAAATACAGAAATGAATGAGACCGTGATAACTAGAACGTCGAAACCGTCCTTCGTGACTACACCGCACTTGCTTCTTTCGCTTGCTGTTCTGCTTCAGGTCCTGTCTCTGTTGTCGATGCCATACTGAGATGTCCAATCGAGTAAACTTGCTCCTGCGATATCGATCTGGTGGTAGTGGTTCCTTCCCGGAGCGTTGTGCGACAGGGACAGGTGAAGCAAATGTCCGAGACCTGGGCCTGGGTCTGCAGGCTTTCGACGTTTTTCCCGAGTTTGGCGCGCACTATGATCAACGTTGGGGCAATTGCCTAAATGGCACCACGAGTTATCAGTACGGTCGTTCAATGTGGGTGACCGCTAATACTCACAGCACTCAAATTCATAACCGGGGTGAAATCTAAAGGGAATGTATCCACTGTTGTAACGCTGTACGTGGTTAAGGCAATGATACTCATGGTCGGGTAGAGTAGGCCAGACTCGAGTCTATAGGTGGGTTGATAAGATAATTACAGCTAGCAAACAAACCAAAGACTCACATAATCCTCGAGACTGAGTCGATAAGTTTGCCGTTTGCACGAATGTCACGGTCACAAGTATAGATCTGTCGATGGATCCACCAAATGCGACCAGCTTTACATGAGTTAAATGGTTAGCAGTCTCAGATCAAGGTCATCTGCGTGCTTACCAGTGAGAAGTGTTAGCACAGAGTTGACAGCAAGGCTGATGCTAACATATGCAACATAAATTTTGTTTCCGAAACGCCATAAAGCGCTATCCGAAGCAATGTTTGAGTCATTACCACCGTCCTCGGGTCTGAGCCAGCCTGATTCTGCGGCAACACTACCACCAACTGTCATAATTATGACGCCAATAATCCCTAGAACTTGAATCGACATTGTCAGCATTCGTAGATCTAGAAAAACAAACTGTACACGCACTATTTCCAAGAACTGAGGCCACTAACAGGGGTATCGCCAACCGTTTCCGGGAACCCCAAATCACATAGCAGCGATGAATCTGCAAGAAGAATGCTTAGCATCAGATGGAACCAGTATGATTGATCTTGAAACGAACGAGCATGTACTCCGCTGTGACGCTGTATCGCTACAGTCAGTTATGAGCTTGACAGCCAGGAAGAGGAACGTACTTTAGAAGGATAGGAATCAGGAAGTACAAGGCGCTAGAACCTTATCACCGTCAGGATCCAGCAATCCATCCAAAGGAAAGAATGCATCTATCTCACGTGAGAGTTGTCTTTCTGTGTGAGTAATCCACTAGCGGCTGGTCATCCAGAATCTTGACTGCAGTAAAGAAGGCGGAGGATTCTTCAAGGGCACCAATGGTGTAGTCCACGACGAAAGCCGTAGATAACACAAAAAGAACCACCGTCAGCGATAGGTACATCTTCCGATTGAGCCATTCATCGTCTTGCCGGCGGTGGCGACTATACATTAGATGGAAAGCTGTACCAAATAGCAGAATGTATAAGCCTAATACCGGGGCGGTCTGTCATCTTCTTTCCCCACCTGAATTTAGATCGAGGACATACCATAGACAAAATACATCGCCTGAACTTTTCATCAGCTCGATATACGGTGGTATATATACCCAAGGATGACATACCGATAAGGTGGCGATTGGGGAGACAATGATCCGCTGAATGGAGGAGAAGTGAGAGAGCTCGTCACCGATCAACGATGACATTGCTGGAGACGGAATGTGGTGGATATGCTTGATCGTTCAATCATTTTTATATCTGTAGCAAGCTGCGTCCAAGGTCATGTCGATAATTGTGAAGCACAGCCCGCGAATCTATTATTCAATTGACTCCCAGTCAGTAATTTGTTGATGGTATCTGGGGCCATGTGATGCAAAGGACATCCTCGAGATCCATTGGATACCAACTATCATTGACCGGTAGGCATCTGATGCTGACAATGGATGGGTTGAGTAGCTTCTGCAGTCCTTTGGGCTTTTCTTGGGTGAGATTTTCATCAGATACCATCAGAGAGAACTCGATGTATTTTGACATACTGTTGTCAGGAACACTGATTCACACCAAGTCTGCCCATCGCTCCAACCAACGGCCATCTTTGTCGCTACTAGCTGCTATGAAGCCCTTGCCCTGGCCATAATCTCATGTACACCCATACCAAGCTTCTGTCAAGCCATTGCTGCGTCCACTGTTATCGTATTGTGAGCTCGATCTTCAAACTAGTCATGTTCAATCTCTGCAAGAAATGAAAGTCAGTCAGTTAGAGTTGAAAGGATTTCATTTGGGAAATACAACTCACCTGTTTGACAGGTCGACCTATTTATTCATCGAAACGGACTTTACTCCAGACGAATTATATGAAGTCGAACGATTTGCCTCCAGCGCCATCCTGCAAAACGAGAAAAACACACATAAATTGTTCTTCGCTCTGCTTGACGATGGTTTTGGTGGCAATAGTCCTGGTTGGTGTAGATAAGAGATGTCTGGAGTGGGTGAGACCGTCGGTTTAGTTAATATTTAAATAATAATAAAAATTTCAAGCTGCTAGGAAAGGGCGAATCTCCGGGAATCTACGGGTGCGTGACTTGGTCCTTCCTCTGCTCGACTGCTGCCACTGGTATCTAGTATGATTGGCACAGGGCCAGGTAGCAGCAAAAGCGTCGGTTATGACCGAAGCTTGAGCTGCCAAGGAGCTTGTTCCTGAACCTTCAAACGCCATTGTCAGTGTCATGGCATACGGGCGGTTGGCGCGGCAGTCAAATGAATAAGGTAAGGAAGAAGACGAGGCGAGCAGATTCCTGCAGATTCATGTCACTTTTGGAAGCACTTGAACTCTGACACGCTATATAGCGAGGTGCCACCATTCTACCCACTACTCACATGAAGTCGTGGCCGGCCGTTCCATCTTCTGTAGGCCAAGGTCCGCGTTGCCGTTCACACTATCTCGGCCGAGGACCGTCACCTCAGAGTTCTCACCTCTGAATACAACACAAAGAATTGCGTAAAAAAGCAGTACCTAACCTCCAATCGGGTGTTTGGATTCACTATAATCAATATCATAACGCGATGTTCTGTTAGATGGCAGTCGGTAATTCGCCCCCCATTTATACCAACAGGTTCACGTCATAGGACAACTTTCAGGCCTTGGCTCAATTCTCGCACTCGACACTGGAACTTTTCGTTGAGACCGGTGGGTCGCTTTTCACTTCGCAGTGTAGGTCCATTTGACCTCAATGCATGCCAGTTTCTGAAATGAACGAAGAGGTCATCCCTCTCTACCAAACAACAGTCACTACAATCACTACGTCTCCTTCAAATCAACAATCCTTCCTTTCAGACAAAAGCAATTCCCCACCCGTCGAAATTGAACTTACTCTCGCCGAACCGCCTTTTGATGACACCCTTGGTGTCCCTTCAGATGTCTCAATCCGAACCTCCGACAATATCACCTTTCGTGCACACCGAGCAATACTCTCACTTGCTTCGCCATTTTTCCGTACTATGCTCTCTCTCCCCCAACCATCCGACTCCGAGAGCAACACAGACGCGGACACGATACCAGTATCGGAAGACAGTAAAACCATTCGCTCCCTTCTCTTACTGTGTTATCCAGGTCCCAGACCTACCTTCGTCTCCGAATCCACGGACCTCACCGAAATCAAAGCACTCATCGGTGCTCTAACCAAGTACGAGATGCTTCACACCGGAATCGCAGGACGTCTCAAAGACCTCATCCACCAACCTTTCACATGCAAAGAGCCCTTGCGGATCTACGCCATCGCATGCCAATTCAAATGGCAAGACCTAGCTGAAACAGCAGCAAAAGCTTCTCTCCAATACCCTTTGCATGAGATATACGTTGCAGAGTTAGAAGAGATCTCTGCAGGGGATTATCATCGCCTGCTAAAGTACCATCGGCAATGTGGCGTCGCGGCGGGGAATGTTACAACGAATTGTGGCTTACGCTGGATGTCGATGAGATCTGGGCTAGGGGCATGGACGTGGTTACGATGTCAATCGTGTCCTGCTGCTGGGTCGGTGTTCATATGCCTCACGGACGCTGCAGCTATACCTACTCCTGTTCCTGTGCGAGCGTGGTTCATGGATTACATGGTAGCTATGGGTACGACGTTGAAGAGAACGCCATGCGCAAAGCTGTTGGATAACATGGACACCATTCTGCCTTTCATACCAAAAATCGGGCAATGTACGACCTGTAGAGCAGGTGCTTTCGTTGAATTACGGTCCTTCATTCCAGGTATATTCAAAGCGGAAGTTGAGAAGGCCATTTCTCAGGTAAGGCTCACTTTGATCATAGTCGTTCGTACTGACCAGAGGCAGGTCGAGCTCGAAATCAGTTTCTGACGGACTAGTGTTTGTCACACATTCTCAATGTTTTGTATAAAAAGTCGTCAATTGTTATGTCAATGTGCATTATTATGCCCTCCAACCCTCATGAATGTTCTTTAGTCCTTCCGTGATATATTCACTAACAGACAACATCCAGACAATACCTAGGACAATTCATTCAATGTGCATTTGTTGAGATTCATTTCGAAATTTCAATGTTGGGCTTTGGTCGCCTCACCGCATTCATAACATTCGAAATGGACTTCGTAACGTAACGTATTTGGCTGGACAACTATTGTGCCGTCCCAAGTGCTGGAGCAAGGACTTAGCAGTAACAATGCAGATCCGAGAGAGGTCAATATCCCTAGCACCTCCTTTGACTGCCGACATTTCTTGCAAGGACTGAAGCCTCGTCTATGAAATCTGTTTAAGGATATCAGAGCTTGCTCAAACGCTCCCCGATACAGCAAAATTGGATGTATGATTATCACAATAGCCTGTCTAACTAATTGCCACGATCCGCAGTGTTTTCCACCTCCCGTTCCATCTCAGCGTTGATTCCCGTTGAGAATCCATCAATCAAATCAACCGCTGGGTTACCTCCACAAAGGATGATGATCGTATACACCTATTGACCAAAAGCGATAGTGCATCTCATTAATTAGCGCGAGAGTTGTCAACGGCTTTTTCGGATAGTTTTGTGGCAAGACCGGAGGCAAGCTGGGAGTCTAGCTGTGTGCAAGGGGCGTACGCTCAATGCAGATCAATCTTTTGGAGTGCCAAACGACATCGTTTGAATTTCACCTACCGAAAGGGAGTGCAAATACAGCAACGGCACTGGGGATATGATGACCTTTGACCTTTTATATGAGTCAACGAAGGTCAAGGATGGGCGGTCAGGGCATGCTTCCGGAGGCATATTTTGCTCTTCATTCGTTTCCTGTCGAAATGGCCACTCAAATGGTACACTGGTTTGTGCTAGGATAATGACCTGGAAAAAACGAATCCCGCGTTCCGAGTCTGCTTTAACATACACAGGATCGAACTGCGACTGTAACGGTGAAATCTCTCTCTAATATCACTCATGGTAAAACAACGCGGATCTGGGACAGCCCTTCAGCTGCTTGAATTACGCAGTAATCGGCGCCCCCAGGAGAAATCGTTGAAAAGACGGCAGCGAAGCATTCCGAGAATTGAAGTTGTGAGGATACATTTTGGGTATATCACCTAAACGGTCGGCTTCCCTGACGGCCCTTTGTTAAGATGGGGATGATACTGCGTACATCTAAGATGATGGCGTGCATTTAGGTATATGCGAACGGATATCAGCGGGAGAAGGCATTGACCCAAATCAGTGAAAGAGAGCTCTCGAACTTTTCATACTGTGATAGGGGAACTAGTGCCGTTTCATTCTGTATGTAAAATCGATATGAATGGAAGCAGCAGGATTCTAGGCAACGTATGTTATTCCTTTGGTTGAAGAATATTTGAGAAAAAGAGAAACACCCTCAAGGTGACCGGTATCAATCTGGCTACCAAGAATCAGTCGATGGTCTTCACGGGTCAAGTCGAAGAAAGAGCTATAAACCAATGCTTGAATATCATCAGTGTTCCGAACTGTCGCCTGGAACGGAGGAAGAAGTGTCAGCACTGCCCCTGCCAAGCTGCATTTAGCAAAGAACGCGTACACTTGAGGTTGACAATCCTCCACCTAGCTCATAAAGTGTATAGTGTATCAAAATCACCATCGACTCGTGGGTTGTATTACTTGGCTGATGGAATAGGCAAGAAATCCTGCCACTGGAAAGCACGCTCTCTGGAACCTGTCGGTACCCGTATGGCAGGGAAGGATTTATGATCATCACCCAAAGTCCGCTGAGATCGCCCTTTTCCGTACAGAGGTGTCAGGATCTGCCATCTGCGGAGGTCAACATCAGAGTCAACAGTTCCCCGTGTCATCCCAAAACTCAGACCCAACTCCTGCAGCTACAATGAATAGCTCTTCGGGATCGTATATCTGTTTGATTGATAAGAGTTTATCATAATGACTCCCGAGGA
Source organism: Moniliophthora roreri (assembly GCA_001466705.2). Taxonomy (NCBI): domain Eukaryota; kingdom Fungi; phylum Basidiomycota; class Agaricomycetes; order Agaricales; family Marasmiaceae; genus Moniliophthora; species Moniliophthora roreri. Next base: position 753,477 of record LATX02000175.1, read on the forward strand.
ACACATGCCGGGGATTGGGTTCGTATAGGGACGCCTGCGCAACGATGAGCGACTGTACAGATCACAAAAGCAAGACTGACTTCGTTGAAATACGTTCCCGCATCAGGAGATAACGACTCCAAAAGTGCCGATCTATTCCGAAGGGTTTCTTGTACCTGTTTAATCTCATCACCGTTCGAGCCATCAGCCCAATTCTCCCCAATCGATATAAGTGAAGCTGTATCACGCCACGCAGGGTTCAACCCCGCGGAATCAGGATTCACCTCACTGACGGCACCTCCCGAAACAGAGCTAATAGCAAGTCAGTCGGATAGAACTAAAAACCAGAGTGAGGAATACAGACGCCACCGCTGCACCTCCTGGCAACGCTACCAACGCTTCCGCAATCTTCGCATAGTCCGAGTCCATAACCCTTCGGGGAAGGAGGCGGGTGACGATCTCCATATTCATACCAACCAAACTCTGTCCTCGTCACCCGTCGATTGATCAAAGCCATACCATGACTTGAATGGAACGACCGCTGAGGCCGTATCGTTGGTCACATTCCTCGAAGAATGACTCCACAACTGCGCCAGGCTCCTCCATCGAGACATTCGGTGCAACATAGCTGAATTAGAGGAATTGTGATGTGAAGATCACTACTCCACCCCAATACAGATCTGCGAACGAGGGTTGAATGCGTAAATATCCCGACACAATGCTCCGAGCCATCGCAGGTGAAGTGAGGTTTGCAAAGACCGTTACAAGTGAAACCGGTAAACTGTCGTGCGTCTTGTACGTCACGGAAGTAACAACACCGAATGTGCCTCCGCCTCCTCCTCTTGATGCCCAAAAGAGGTCGGGGTGGGAGTAGGCGTTGGCTTCGATGTGGGAACCCGAAGATGTTACGATAGTGAACTGTGTAGCGTTGTCCACACCCAATCCAAATCTTGGTGCTAAAAAACCATGACCACCGCTTTGAATCCAGCCTCCTGACGCGACGGCACCACCCATCAAGAGCTGCTAGTACAACTTGACTGCTTCATTTGCTTCGCCCATTGTACACCGGCGCTCAATGTGATAACTGTATTCGTTAATCAGTATTAACTTTCGCAAAAGGTTTTTTGTGATTCACCGGTATAAGATTCAGCTGATGCCGGTGCACCAGTCAGAACGAAAGAATCATGGCACTCGGTCGTACGGTGCGTCCAAAGTATAGACGAGCCTTTTAACGCGCTTCTACCCGATAGATCATGTCTACCAACAGATATGAACGTGTTCATCGAAGCAAAAACAGGAAGACAGTCACTCACCCAGTGTTTTTAACAACCAACCTCAACCCACACATCCTCGCAAACAAAACCACCGCCCGTACATCCGATACCTCGTGCGCGTCAACATCTACGAGTAAACACTTCCTTGCTCGCATGGAAATCCTAGTGTCGTATCGAGATAATATGCGCTAACTGAACCGTTTGGGTAGACGTAGCCTTCGAAATTGATTGATTGCGTTGAACCTGGTTGGTCGGAGCGCCATTAGCCATCGAAAGCGTGCGCTTGGGCTTCACTACAGTTTGGCGATGATGGGCTAGAAGGAGGGTAATAAGCAGAAGCGGGAGGTACTGGGTATATGAGAAATTGGGAGAGTTAGAGGGCGGTGAACTCGTCAAGAGTTGGCCAGCAGGGCTCACCATACAGACAAGCGGCAACCATCCCTTCCGTAAGCTGACAGCAGCGTAAACAATAACTTAAAGCTAGTGTCAAGTGAAAAGAAAAACTGGAAACCACGGCTTCATGTAGGTGGAATTGTGACTTCCTTCTCAGCGCAACCGGTGTATAACTTTATATATAGACTTTTGGATCAGTCGGTACCAAGTCGAAATCTAGGGCCACCGGGAAGTGATATGAATCTACTGACCTGCCAATGAACTCTAACGTGCGATCTTTGTATATTGCGAAGACATGCTGTCGACGAAGGTTCTCACGAGAGAGAAAACCTGTTCAATATAACCGCTGCAAGACTGCAAACAGGGTGAGTTCGAATGTGAATTAAGAGCACTCCGAGTCTTGCCATGAAGCCTTTACTTGAACTCGCGTAACGAACATTGGGTGAACAACTGACCTGGCTACCTTGACACGATTTGGCCTCGAGTCCAGCCGGCAGAAAACGCTCCAAATTTGATTGAGGATGCTAGAAGTGCGGCATTGCAAGGGATGAAGAGGAAAGGCCGGCGTGACAGCCTTATCACATACTCCGAGATTCCTCCGTGCGGACCGCAGCGTATTCAAAGCTTGCATTTTCTCGTACCTCTAGGCCGGCTCGATCACTCGCAGCTCTGATCTTAAACTCAACATCCTCCGGATTCGAGCTACACTTATGTTTCAGAAATGCATAGCAGCCGAGTCAATTCGCGCCCAAATACTGGGATAAAGAGGCGGAGGCGAGGTTAGCAAGGAGCTAGGCGAGAACCTGCAAGTCTCCCAAGATGCCGTGGCTGTTCGCTCTGGATCTCGTGCTGGGATGTCAAGTTTTGTACGCTTTGGGCCTTCAGATACTAGAAACCGAGGCCATCCAACGTTCTTCGCGTTTGTCCACAAATCTTCTGATTCTGTTGTTTAATTCATGAAGAATTCTACTGTGAGTCTTGAACTCATCCTATGGATTCTAGGTTCTCAACTATCAACGGATTTGACGACTACTTGGAATAACACACACAAGTGATTGGCAAATCTCATTTGGACAGATGGCACAAAACTAGTCAATACGCACTGGCAGTCAACGCAGGCTAGAGGACGCCTGACGTTGAGGATACGATCCATCGGAATTCTGTTTTCGACTAGGCGGCACTGATAGCACGCTCGGTGATCAGAGACTTCACGTTCTGGAACGTCCATGCAACACCATTTGGGACCGTTTCTATAATCGTAAATTTCATTATTCACTAGGCAGCATATCCGTTTCTATCCTCCTTCATGGTGGAAAACGGAATCTTGTATATTCTAGCCGACGACGTTCATGTTTGTTCTCTGGGCATTTTGGAATACTCGCCACCATTCCTCTGTAGTGTCTTCATTTCGGCCCCAGCGTTGTCCTGGGTACATACAAAAGCGAAGGTTAATGGTAAGGGTAAGGATAAGGGTAAGGGTAAGGGTAAGGGATAGCATGCCCGCCCGTTCGGTAGCGATGTCAACGGAGCGCCGTCGTACCATAGTCGTACCTGAATTGTTTATTCAGCATCTAGCTATGCCGGGACTGGGTATATCCTTGGACTTGCGGGATCCAATCCCCTCAGTGCTGGGTTGTGGAGAAGTGACGACAAATTGAAGTATTTAATTTCCTTTGGAAGCCTGGAACTGACGACTGGAGTCGGTGCCGATCTGCGTATTCAATGAAGCAACTCGCTAACGTTGCCATGAGACTCTAGCCATGACGGATTTGTCCAGAGTCTAGCGGTAATCAAATCTGGAATGCATGTAAGCGCCACTTCTCCATCTGTTGAGTACTATGACTGATGTTTGGACTGTATCATGCGTGTTTTACAGTTCTTTCCACGTGTGATGGCAAACCCTATACATTGGGCAACGTGAGTGTCGGGGATCTTGGTTTTACATTGCACGTTAACGGATATCCTCTTTCAGCGGCTAACTGGAAGGATGCCAACAAACCGGGCCTGGCAGAAGACTTCCCGAAGTTTCTCGGAACCTGCATAATTCCGGGCAAGATATCGAAGATGTTCTCCGTAGATATTCTCCCATGGACAACTACGGAGGCTCGCACGGGGGCGGCGCATGAGCGCTGTTGGAACCTTGGTTGGAATGATGATCATAATGCAGGCTGAATTGAGAGACGTACATATGGTACAGAATGGAACATCTTCGGTCGTCCCGTCAGCGGCATTGCGCTGTTAGCCCAAGACCTGCATCTGTGAGAGCACTGATGTTGAGGGATTCTGGGTAGAATATGATTCAGGGCAGATGCCAACTTCCGCGAGGATGAACATGTATCAGCTGGCAGACTACCGCAGACCGCCGCTTGGGACCAAAAGGAATAGAGTGGACTGTGACTACTCTCCTATACATAGGGGACGTTGAGACTCCCGGAGAACCCGTACCCCTTAGTAATCGGGGAGAATTTAATCAAAATCCCAGGGACCCTGCAATGTTGTTTCAATAACATGAACCGGAACGCAGAGTAGCATTGCTGCATTTTCGTTTCTGCTTCCCTTCTATCCCTCATGTTCACCACCGAAGATACCTCTGACCCGTTCTACCTTTTGCTCAGACCTCCTCCAAACGAAACTCCCGCACAAACTGAAGCTCGGCTCAAGCGTGAAGCAGATGCGCGACGGATTAGCGACGCTATAGACGAAGAACTCAAGCATTGTAAAGCTCAGGCGAAGAAGGAAACTAATGTAGTCAAAGTTCTTTTGCTGGGTCAGGCAGAGAGTGGTGGGTCATTGCAACATTTTCGTGCCACAAATTGACTAAGGCGGTATTCTCTGCCCAGGTAAATCCACGACACTTAAGAGTATGTCTCCACTTTCATATTCCACAATCTCCCAATAACTCGACATGTAGACTTCAGAATGCGCTATGACCCAGCTTCTTGGGAGAAGGAGCGAAATGGTTGGCGGGCCGTCGTTCAATTGAATCTCGTGCGGTCAATCATAACTATTCTTGGACTCATCGAAGCAGAACTCAGCGGTGAAGTGCCTGAAAACCAAGACAATGAAGCACAACATGGCGAGGAAGATGACGATCGTACAACTGTCGAGTCTCTCCCAGATACCGACAATGCTCTCAAATTCACCGACCGACATCAGCTACTCATGATACGTCTTGCACCCCTTCGCAGTGTGGAAGCACACCTTCAGCGTGTTCTCGGCGCAGGGTCGGAATCGGTTCGCCAGTCCACTGGACAACCTCTGCCGATGGCCGCAACTCCATTTGACACACCTGTACGAGATCCTGCAGCGAAGCGATCACTAGGGGAGTTCTCGGTCCGTTGTTGGTACGATGTGGTAAATCCAGAGGGTCGCAAGAATGCTACTGGAGCCGATTGGAACCCTCAGGCAGATCTGCACAATGCTACGATCAGCATCGCGGACTGTAAAGACGACATGAAGGCTTTATGGGATGATAAAATTGTTCAGGCAGCTATAGCTAGGCGTAAGTTACGGCTGCCAGATTCCGCTGGGTTGTAAGTGTGTTGGATTTCCCTCTTGTAGCTGTTGGTCACCCTTTATCAAGTTTCCTACATGAGCTGGATCGTATTGCCTCGCGTGACTTCTCCGTCACCGACGATGACATTGTTCGCGCACGATTGCGGACAGTTGGTACGTTTGGCCCCATGCTCCTCAACCGTTATCTGATTTTCTCTTAGGCATACAAGAATATAAAGTTCGTTTCAAGAATTCACCAATAGACGCACCTCGTAAGTACCCATGCCTGTTGCGTCATATACACCTCACTTAATTACTAATTTTATCAGGTGTAGATGGTGCATGGGAATGGCGAATATTTGACGTGGGAGGATGTCGGACATGCGTATGTTCTTGCCGTTCTTCCAGTGTGAAAATATGATCCACTCACTTTGATGTATATCTTAGCGCTCAGCATGGCTACCATTTTTTGAGAATACGAACGCAATCATCTTCTTATGTCCTGTTTCGTGTTTCGATGAACGGCTTGAAGAAGATTATCGGGTGAATCGACTGGAGGACTCGACCTTACTCTGGCGATCGATCTGCTCAAGCAAATTACTGACAAGGACGCAGTTGATCCTCTTCATGAACAAGGTAATGCCATCTGGCGTGTCAAGGTGCAACAACTAAATTCCTTCGCAGTGTGATCTGTTGAAGAAGAAATTGAAGCAAGGCGTGATGGTTAAGGATTATTTGACCAGTTATGGCGATCGGACAAACGAAGTCATGACCTTTGTAAAATGTTGGCGCTCTTTTCTGCTGATTGACTATGCTGACGCTGAATACCTTTTTTTCTTGTCTAATAGATCTTCGAGAAAAATTCAAGGAGATTTTGAAGGTCAACTCACCGGAACCAAGGGCCTCTTACATTTATCCTACCACCGTCACGGTATCACCGTTCTTTACTTACTAAGGGTAAATGTCACTCACCCACCCCCCTTTCCACAGGACACACAAGCGACCGCGAAAACACTCGAGTCCGTACGGGACGGCGTTCTCCGTGAGAACCTGATAAAATCCCAGCTCATGTAAAATACGGAGGACGATCTTTTCCAACATCATTATGACCCTCACAATACTATACTACGGGTTTGGAGATTAGCGCGACATGTCGTTGACGGTCGCCCTTGTTCTCGAGACGAATACGTACATGTCAAGCTACTCCTCCCCAACTTCGCCAAAACATCGACTTCCGGTTGCCACCGCACTTGCGAACTTGATGCATTCCAAACATAATTTCCTCCATCCGGCTTCTCCGAACTCCAAGTTCATAATCTTTGGCTCGTCTACACGAGCATACCCCTTCTAGACCACATGTTTATGTCTTATCCCTGGGCTTCAATTCAGTCCTCTGCGTTGCTACGACGCTTCCCTGCATTCCAAAGATCCCTTTCTTGACTCTAGTCACCATCTTGGTCTGTCATTTCATTCCTCCCTAATTCCAATTCACTACAAAGTGATGTGTCCCTGCATATTGTATTGTCAACTTCTTGCATACTGTACGCCTACGCATTCTATTTTGCCTGTCAGACGGTAGGTCTGATTCATGTAGCCTTTGACTGTACTTCGTAATCATGAGGATCTGTGGCTACCTATACCGATGTAATTGTTATATCCTATGAAGTATTAGTGCCTCCATTTCGGACTGGATTAGCGTCTTTGAGGGTCTTTTATATTTCCATTCCAAATGTCTCGCTACAAATACACATATTGCCTTCCCTTACGACAATGCTTAGATCTTCAGTCCAATGTTCACATGAACGGCCTTGACCTGGGTATAGCTGCCAATTTCAACAATCAGGAGTGGTGTAAAATCGCGACAAACGAGAACCTACGAATCGATGCTTTCGGCACCAAGTTCTCTGCCAAAACCAGACATTTTATACCCACCAAACGGAACATTTTTATCAAACCAACTATAGCAGTTAACCTTAGGTTTGGTCGAGGGCAAGTCAATCGCCACGAATCGAAGCGGTCAAAAGGGGATACGTACCCAAGCTGTGCCAGCTTCAAGAGCATGGGCAACTCGGATCGCTCTGGCATTATTCTCGGTGAACACACCACAAGCCAATCCGTATGATGTGTTGTTGGCCATTTCGATCACCTCTGAATGTCAAAGCATGTCAGCCGGCCGACATTACAAATAGAGCAGTTACTTGACCTTCTTCGGTCTTGAACTTTATCAAAGTAGCAACAGGTCCAAATATCTCTTCACGGACGACCTTCATGTCAGGGGTGGTGTCGGTGATGATAGTGGGCTGAACAAAGAACCCTTCATTGCCATGGCGGGATCCACCTGTCAGAATTGTGGCTCCATCTTGCTTCGCGGAGTCAATATATCCCAAGACGCGCTAAATGAGGAAGCGATGTAAGATAGGGAGCAAGAAACAGAATACTAGGCAACTTGCATCAAACTGCGTTTGTGAAATCTGCGGACCATGTTCGGTCTTTGGCTCGAAGGGGTCCCCAGTCTGCTCGCTCCATGCCTTGGTAGCTTCTTGGAAGGCTGCTACGAACCTGTCATAAATGCCTTCCTGGACGAAAATGCGGGACCCCGCAATGCACGCTTGACCTAGACACGCAATAAGACGAAATCAAACATAGTGACCATTGTTCACAAACCCATGTTCATATACACGCCTTTTGCGGCCCATTTCGCTGCCTGATCGAGATTTGTGTCATCGAAGATGATATTGGGGGACTGAAGGGAGAACATAAGACAGTATTGGGTGATTCGAAGGCGGAAATGGCTCACCTTCCCGCCTAGTTCAAGGGAAACGACCTTTAGATTGGATTTGGCCGAGGCTTCTTGGATCTTCCGACCAGTCAATGTGCTACCTGTGAATGCTATCTTGGAGATCTGAGGGTGATGAGCAATAGCACTTCCGACGGTTTGCCCTGGCATGATTCAGTTCGATGACTAAGAGCAGGTCTTAAGGACTCTTTACCGTAGCCATTGACAATGTTTACAACGCCAGGAGGGAAAATTTCTTTGATAAAGGAAGCCAATTTCAAGGCAGTCAAGGGTGTCATCTCAGAAGGCTGTTTGCAGAAGTTCATGTTGTGCCCACTCCAAAGCCGACTTTGGCTTACTTTCAAAACGATCGTGTTCCCCGTTGCAAGTGCAGGGGCAATTTTAAGGCAGACCATTAGCTGAATGCATCTATAAGGCCCATAGATACCTTGGAAGAAGCGTCATGCGACTCACTAAAGGTGCGTTCCAAGGCGTGATCTGACCCTGTAAACAGTTGAAAATTTACTGAAAACCAAGTCCGAGTCGGCTTACCACGACCCCGTATGGTTCACGTCTCGTGTACGCAAACTTCGATTCATTAGTCTAGCAACTGGTACGTTAGGTCCTAATGTCTATTTCTAATAAGCCCGGTATTGCTTACTTCAATCGTTTTCGCGTGTACTTTGTCAGCAAATCCTGCGTAATATCTGATGATATCAATGGAGAATATTACGTCCGTGCCTTTAGCCTGGGCGAATGGTTTCCCTGTTAGCGAGGCGTCAACAAGAAAGCACATGATGATGGGATTGCAGACAATGACGAACCGATATTGAGGGATTCCAGTGCAGCGAATTCATCCGTATTGGCTTCTATCAGGTCTGCGAGTTTCCTTAGAAGATGCCCACGCTCCGCCCCGGGAACCTTGAGCCCCCAGCTTGTTTTGAACGCCTATAGGTGGCTGAGTCTTGCTGGTATGGAAGATGTGAGCCAAACTAACCTTTTTGGCGGCTTCGACGGCGATATCAACATCTTTTTCTGTACCAATGCTCACAGTCGTGACAGGCTTGCCAGTAGCTAAATTCGTTGAGTGTGGTGCCCTAGAGCTCGAGATTACAACGAACCAGGGTTCACGACACTTGAAGGGAAAATCAACAAGCTGTGTTTGTATGAGGGCCAGGATACGCACTCGATCGTTCCACCGTCCACGGGATTAACGAATTCTCCTCCAATAAAAAGGCCAGTATTCACGGAGACGGTGCCTTTGTAGAGAGTGGTATTGATTTCTTGCTTGAGGATTTTAGGTGTTGACATTTCCTTGAGGTTTGTTCGAGAAGAGGGAAGGTAATGGTTGGGGAGTTGAGGGTGAGAAACCTCTTTTATAAGCAGTAAATGGCCCCCAAGTCGATCGGAGGCAAACCGATGAACCGACGCATGTGCCGTCAGTCGAATTACTGAATCCTCATTCAGATGTGTAAAATCCAATGTATGAGAACACCGAACGCAAGGTCCTTCCACAGATGTTGCACAGATGAGTGTGTGAGCTTAAGAAGCTACCGCATCTAATACTTCGGCACGGTTCGAAGCCGCCGGCAAATTTGCCGCCCAGTGAAACCGCATTGAACTGAGTCCAATTACGTTCAGTCGCTGACAGAGAACTCTGTTGCCACCGACCACAGGCCATCAGCAAAAACCGGAAAGTGTTATAACCTAGCTCGTGATACCTTCCTTTCACGGACACCTACCCTAGAAGGGGACCCGTCTGGGATCTGATGCGGGACACCAGAAAGGGAAATAAATCTGCTCGACAGAATGTACAGCTGAAATGCACCATGGTACTATATGTGGTACCGAACCGCCTGAGACCTGCCATATGGAGTGCTGAGATCCATTTCAGCTGCAAATTCTGTTGAGCAGATTTTTTCCCCTTTCTGGCATGAATGGAGGGGGTAGTGCCTTTGGGCTCTTTGGTGTTCTCAACAGCACGAAAAAGGGAGGTCTGATCACATACACTCACTTGACTCATCTTTATCAATAATGAGCATCCTCATTTCAGCTCTCACAGAGTGCATCTGGTTGAAATTTGGGCAAAGGTGAGTATAAGACTGAATTTTTCATGGCTCAAAATGCTGATTGGTCTCTCTTTTAAGTACATAAATCATTACAATATATTATTGTTTTTACAATCTGCCTTGCTGTGAACTGCCTGTAAAGATAATCTATGGAATGCTCTTTGCTCTTGCAACATTCCAGGAGAAGGAGACTGAAATGGTCATAGAAGAAGCTAGTTGAAGTGGGAGTCAATGTTGATAGTGTTGAGAGGTCTGGCACAGAATGGCTTCTGTAACCTCACAGTCTACAAGTGGAACTTGAAGTGGAGCTTCTGAGCTCATGGATTATTGGAGATGCAGGTAAATGAATATAGAGATTATATTTTCCATAGAGTAAGAGGGTACAGGGAGACATGAGCACTAGAGGTGTTGCAGTAAGTTTAATCATAAATCTAGACAGCTAGATCAAACACAGGAGGTGTAAAAAGAACTGGTACATACTAGTCTTTCTGTTTCCTTCTCTTCCAAAACCAAGTAATGACCAGATAAGATTGAAGAAGTGAGAATCAATGTAGACCTAGATGCATTGTGGATGATGTTCCGACTCCTGGACTTCCTCCATGTGATCAGACCTACCTTTTTCATGCTGTTAAGAACACTGAAGAGCCTGAAGGTGCTACTCCCCCATCTTTTCCACATCAGAGCCCAGACTGCTATGGAAGGGTTTCCTTCTAGAGTAGGTGTTCATGAAAGGAAGGTATCACAAGACTAAGCTCCAGGGGGACTATAACCTGGTTGTGGCCTGGTTGATAGAGGTTATGACTGGTGATGAGGGCTATAATACCCTGCAGGTGGATTATAAACCCTGGGGAACTCATTATAGCACTATGTGGTTTTTGCTGATGAGTGAGTACTTGTTACAATATTACTATACAGTTGCAATCTTCTTAGAGTGCCATACATGAGATCTTTAATGTGGGCATTGCATTTAATGCCTTCATGTTCTGAATATCATATTGATATAAACAACATTTACAGTAGAATATCTCATAATGCATAGAGTTGGGGCAGCCTTCAGGCTATGCATAAAGAGATGTTATGCAGTACTAAATTGTAATGCATGTGTGACATAACTGTGATGGTACTATATATAGAAACAAGCAGTGACCTGTGATGGCTATGTATACCACTTGACTCTAGCCATGCTAATTTTTCTAAGATAAGACTAATGGAAAACTACCCAAAAGATAACCTTCAAAAGTTCTATCTCAAGTTGTTGTGCAAGTGTGGATTGATGTGATCAGGGTTGCCACACTTAGAACACCAACAAAACTCTTAGCTAGATTGATTCTCTCTTATTGAAGTGTTCTACTTCATAGTGTTCACCTTCAAAGAAGTATATATGGGTTTATTTCACAACACACACACACAAAACACAAAGAACACAGTGCACAAAGCACAAACACAAGAGCTACAGTCCCATACAAAGACTTGATAGCTGATATAGTCTGACCCTATGGAGTTCAAGACTTCTTTAAGACTACTACAGTACTCAGTGTACTGGAAAAGGTTCTAGACCAATTTCTACAAAGAGCTCAGCACAGGCACACCTCTTGCTAAGACTCTAAGTGTGTCACAACCTGATACCCAACACAGGCCACACTCCAAGTGCCCAAGGGTCCTTCTTAGTGTAAAGTGTCTCTTAGAAAAGTGCTACAACACACTCAAGATGTTACTCTTGTCTCTTATGACACAAGTTCATTATTAGATCTCTATCTCTCTGGAGTCACTCAGGACCAATCTCCAGGGCCTGAAGTGAGGAAGCAGAACTGGAATGGCACACAAATTTATACACCAAACAAACTCTTCATGTATTCACAATTGGAGGGGGCAGAGTTACTTGAGTATATACAAATATCTAGCTGTCCTTATATATGGTCCACAGAATATATCTACAGAAAATTATAAATAATGTCTGATAATTCAGGAAATAATAAACAAGCAACAGAGATGCTAAAAGAGGGAATATTTGGATGTCATGGAGTCTGGCCACTAGGGTATCTGACCATATCCACACAGGTATCTACTTCTCCAGGTGTTCTGGACTCTATGATTTGTATTTTCTCTTTTCTAAGTTGGGTATCTATGAGCAGATGGTTGTATCTGTCCCATCTCCTTACAGCATTTCCCTTTCTGGCATCCACACATTGGCAGAGGCTTAGATGCCAAAGTTTCTGAGGTTGGAACATGCTGTTACTGTTTCTATCTCCTTTGACAATGCATGCTCGGTCTTAGATAGAACTTCTTATGCATTAGATATTCTTCATATGTCTCATTGTGTCTTGTCTATTAAGTTACTTCAGTTCTACAAAAGTAGTCTTCTAGCTTCTGAGGTCACTTTGTACTTAATTATGTTATTTCATATGTTTTCACTGCCTGAGCTCTTTATTAAGAGATCGTCCACTTTGACTTTGATCTGTATATTGACTTTGGAGGATAATCATTCTTTGATTGTTCCTGTTCTAAGTCATCTTTCTGTTTTGATGTGTTTTTTAAGTACCTCTGTACTGTTTGACTGCATGTTGCACTTTGCAGATGTCATAGAAAGTTAAAATAAAAATAAAATCCCATTGGTAGCACTTTGAGAGCTTGATTAACTAGCCAATGCATTCATTGTGCCATAGTTAGGTTCCCTACAGGTTTTGGGAGTAATCTGCTCTGGATCTGATACATAGATAAGTCAGAAAGTACAGCTTAGACACCTCTGTATAGCATATCATATAGCTCTTCATACTTTCCAATGCACCATAGCTTCTCTAAGGCAATGACTAGCAGACTGGGCTCACTCTAGTCCTTATTACCCATTATCTGGTGTCATATTAAAGTGTTCTGATTCAAAAGTAGTGTAAAACGAATAAAATTGGGTCTTTTCTAGGTTTGCCATATTAACACTCCACTCTCATGAATTGGTCTAAAGATAACTGTTGCATATTCTCTGTCTTCTTCTGGTTGTAAATCCCCCTCACTTTCCTCATACTCTGCACAATACTCAGTGTGAAATCTGGTTCAAGCTCTGGATTTCCCAAGTATATCTTCTCTACTCTTCCACACATGTCAATGATCTCTGATGGAGTGATATTGGCTGATTGTTACACCTGTACCTCTTGGCTGAGTTTACTTGTACAAAGTACCAGTGTGACTAACCCTGTATACATGTTCCTACTCTTATGTTTTACTTCTGTTCTGCTGATGTGTCTAATTTTGGCCTAGACATGAAATCATGCACTTTTCACATCAAAAATTAGAAAAAGAGCCCAGAGTACATGTGATATTCATGTGACTTGATAACCTGGGAACTCTAATATGGCATCTAAGCCTTAAGTGCTGAGTCTAATAAGTCTAATAATTGACACTGTAACACAATTTAGATGAAGTTAGTAGACTATACTAGCCCTCTACATTACAGTGAAGCATCACAGTGAGGGTCCTTGGTCAATAAAATGGGCCAGAAACCACTAATTCTGAATACAAAGGAATAGATATCAGCAGGATCCACAGTCTAAGTGCACTAGATTGTTCACTTTGCAATCACATTGTGTGATAATGCATCAATAGACTTAATGCTTCATTATTACTATCAGAACTATAGTACATAGTTGGAACTTGTCCCTATGCAGAGCTTCAAAGACACTCTTGAGCAGATACAATGGCCTATCCAGGTGTACATGGGATGATTGATAGGCAATGAGTGTGCAGGAAATTGATAATGATTCACAAGATTGTACATGGGACGAAAGGAGAGTGAATATGACAGATGTCTAGATGGTGACATCTGCCAATCCAATGGTAGAAAGCAGCTATGTGGAAGTAAACCAGAGGAAAGGGAAACATAAAGCCAGTCCAGAACCCATGGCTACATGGAAGTAGCTATGCAGAAGGATTGTTTGACCTAGCAATGCTCTGCACAGAGTTCAAAACACAATAAATCAACTGTTTGGTCACCAGATATACCCAACATAGTTAATTGCTACACAGAGTTGGACTTTTAGGCACAAATGCATATGATTTGTACTCTAAACTAGATCACACTCATTTATTTTTTATTTTTGTTATTTCCAATTATCGTTTTGTATATAAAGAGCTGTACTTGTAGATGCAGGCTCAAGCACTGACTGGTACTTGCATATTATAGCCCTGCACAGCATCAATTTAGACCTCTGTGCAGCTTTTTAGACTAAGTCTCCATGCACTTGCCAGTCAGTCACTTCTAGTAGAGCTGAGATTGCTATATATTTTGCCTCACTGTATACATTCCTTTATAACCAACCAATAAACTACTTGTTTTAAAAACCTACACTTTGTGACTCTTGAGTGTAACACTTAAGTCATTCTAACTAGAGTCCTTAGACTCTACACTCTTATACCAACTTAAGCTGGTCAATTGAAACTCAAAGGGTTCTGTCCCCTTTTCACTCCAAATTGCACTTGAGATAGACTCAGTCTCCATGTAGGTACATGTGCTAGCCTTATTGCTGTAGTCTACTTAGTATATAAACACATGTACAGTACTTGAATACCTCAAGTAGAAGATTAATGTTGTTCTATGCAATCTCTTGTCTGAACCCTTCTCATATAAGACTCTTCATCTCATGTGATCCTCTGCCATAGGCAGTAGGGCTGTTGCTGATAGCTTCAGTGAACATGCCTGTGTATAGTGCTCCTTGTACAACTCTTTCTAGTTGTTCGGCTGTACTTCTTGTCTCTTCCACATAGTCTTAACAGTATTTTCTACCTTGACCTGCTGTTCTATGGACTTTTTCTCCTCCTATTGATTACACACCACTTCCATATCTTCCTTTACTGCCAAACCCCAGCCCTCTATGGATTCCCACAAACAACAGCAAGACAAAAAACATGACTTCCATGTGAGACATTGGGCTGAAAAAGCTCCTGCTTTGTCTGGTAAGGTAGAGCAATCTACTTACACTAAGCCTGCTTTCCAGACCCAGAGTGACTTCATTTGGGAGTCCTTGCAACAACAAACTGGTTTCTTCACCAGACCAATGTCCAGTGGATACTATGGCTATGACTTCATTTCTTTCCACCTCAATTGCCAGCCTGTCTACACAGGTACTCTTTTCTTGGGCACTCCCACTTACAGATCTGACTTCTCATTTATCTGGCCTGGCAATTTCAATTCTCCTAACTCTCCTGATAATCTGGCTGGCCCCAGCACCAATGACAAGGGCTGTGGTCAGGAACTCTAGTTGAACAGAAGCAGAGAAGGCTCCATCTTAGGTTCTGGCTGGTCTTCTAAGCATCTCTGAGACAGAGGTGGTTTGGATGATGGTGGAGATGATGGAGATGATGATGAAGGTGGAGAAGGTGGTCCTGGTGGTGGTAATGGAAATAGTGGCAGAGATGATGCTCCCAAGCTGACTCTCTGTACCATGATCTGAGTCCTTAGTGCTATTACTGATCATTTGGAGAAGTTCAACAACTCAGAATATGCCACCCAAGCCAAGTCAAAGCTCAAAGAGCTTGATACATTTGATAGTAGCAACCTTAAGCTCCTGAAACCCTGGCTAGCCTCTCTCATGCTCCACTCAACGACTGACCCAAAGCCTTTTGGTTGAACTCCTCCAAAATCATGTTTGCCCTGTCCTTCCTCTGGGGCAATGCATCCAAGTGGTTTCAACATGACATTCTTAGCACTCAGCCAGGACCAAGGCTATTCTGGATGGAGAGCTATGCTGCCTTTGTTAACAAACTCTAAGTCAACTTTAGTCTCTCACAACTCTCAGGCCAAAGTAGAGAATACTCTCAATCTTCTCTGGATGTGTGATGGTGAGCACATCCATGTCTATGACCTGAAGTTCCAGGATGCTATGGTTGAACTGGATTGGGGTGAAAACACCTTCTCATACCAGTACTACTAGGGTCTTTCCAACTGCATTAAAGACAAAATGTCTTGCATCAGCCAACCTGACTCCTTCCATGCACTCTGAACTCTTGCCTGGTCACTCAATGACTAGTATTGGTCATGACAGGCCAAGAAAGGACATGCTAATACCACTTGATTGTGCTACACAAAAGAGCTGATCTGTTGAACAGATCCTACTCTCCTATTGTCTATGTGTATGTGGTAATGTGCAGAGTGTGGTTTGGCATGATCAGAGTTACTGCACTTAGACTCTTATTTGATTATATTGCTCCAAATAAGTGTGTACTCATTTATTGACATAGAGACTATGAAGATATATTTGTTTAATAATTTATTTTTATTGTGTATTTTCTAGTTTATACTATCTCAATTAAGCCTGAATACAACAGCTAATTGTGCTGAGGCAATGGTAAGACCACTCTGAAGTGATAACTCAGGCAATCAAAGACTACAGTACCCCTTGTACTGGATACAAACCTCTTGGTTGTGATCTGTAACACACTTAAGTAGGAAAACTTCTAGTTCAAATGTAGCCTGAGCCCTCTCTAAGATGTGTTGACACTAGCAAAACACTAGCTGCCTCCAGAAAGCCAACAAAACTTTCTAATACAAAGTCTTCTCTTGACTTGAAAATAACTACTCACTAAAGCACAGAACAAATATCTGGCTTTGCTGTCACTATCAAGTTTGGTTTATAGTCTTATATCTGAACTAGGTCTACTCTGAGTCCCTAGGGCCTGATGTGAGGAGGAAGATCTGATCAAATGTGATTTCTCTACACAAACAATAGCTACATACAAATCATATAGTAGTGGGGCAGATTCCTCTTGCTCTCACCTACAAAATAGTGGTCCTTATATACTGCTGGAAACAAATATTTACAATAAAATTATAATAATAGGTATATATCATACTGGTCACAGAAAAAATCACAAAATGAATGTATATGGGTTCAGCCCCTTGTTACAATACTACTCCCATACCATATATAGGTATGTGGGTCACCAATAAATACAATCTCAGGTATTGGAAGCATGACTTGAGCTAGGCTCTCCATGTGGTATATGGGTATCTAGGATTGAAACCTGTTGCTACTGCATAGGAGCTCCTTATTCCATTTTTCAATGGTCAGAAATGCTCTCAACTTCTGTAGGAGTCATTGAGTATTTCCTTGTTCCATCTGTCCTATCTGACTGACTCATTCTTATCTCTCATGTCTCTTCTCTCATCTATCAGTCCTATCTGATTTCCATCTTATTACTTTCCTCTTATCTTGGAGGAATCATTGCATCACTATCTCAGAATGCTGAGCAATCATATACTTGATCTTATATTTCATTGTATATCTGATTTAGATATTGTCATGTCTTTTCTCTTAGTATATTGTAGGTATCATCCTGAGTTTGAATGAGCTTTCTGAGAGTAAATGAAAGTTGTGTAAATGTAAAATATCCTCTTGATACACCATATACAGTCATTGGTGGCTCCTTTGGACAGCCAATTTTTCTTGAGCCTCAGAATGAAAAATAAAGGCCTCTTCCAACAATCAGAATACATACTATGTATCTAGCTCACATTCTGAACAAACTTAAGCTCTTATATGGACTGGCAGAGGGGACTAAGGGTTGCAATAAAGGCAATCAGTGAAAAAAGTTGTTATTGGCTGCTTTCCTCTCCTTTGGACACCTGCCAAAATTGGCGGTAATCTGATGCTATTGTCTGCACTCTCCCTAGTGCAAGAATTTATAGTACTTAAACAAGGCTCTCTGTGTCACAGAAGTGCCTCAGAAACCATTTCATGTAATGGGATGTTTGTACTGTAAAAATCCCAAGCAGAACCAATTGCTATGTTGTGTGAAAAATCATTCAGGTTCACTTCAGACAGTATTTGCTTTTATCCATTTTGTCTATTCCTTCAAAATTCCTACAAAAATTATAAGAGATAGCTACTGGACAATAAAATAATACTAAAAAAGTCCAAAGGGAAAATGTGGTGTTTTGCTGGGCTCTGAGGCCATCATCTAAAGGGGGCAACTGTCCAAAGGAGCTGCCAATGACTGTATATGTTCAACTANAATATCTGGCTTTGCTGTCACTATCAAGTTTGGTTTATAGTCTTATATCTGAACTAGGTCTACTCTGAGTCCCTAGGGCCTGATGTGAGGAGGAAGATCTGATCAAATGTGATTTCTCTACACAAACAATAGCTACATACAAATCATATAGTAGTGGGGCAGATTCCTCTTGCTCTCACCTACAAAATAGTGGTCCTTATATACTGCTGGAAACAAATATTTACAATAAAATTATAATAATAGGTATATATCATACTGGTCACAGAAAAAATCACAAAATGAATGTATATGGGTTCAGCCCCTTGTTACAATACTACTCCCATACCATATATAGGTATGTGGGTCACCAATAAATACAATCTCAGGTATTGGAAGCATGACTTGAGCTAGGCTCTCCATGTGGTATATGGGTATCTAGGATTGAAACCTGTTGCTACTGCATAGGAGCTCCTTATTCCATTTTTCAATGGTCAGAAATGCTCTCAACTTCTGTAGGAGTCATTGTCATAAAGGAACAAGGTAGACAGGATAGACTGACTGAGTAAGATATCTCTCATGTCTCTTCTCTCATCTATCAGTCCTATCTGATTTCCATCTTATTACTTTCCTCTTATCTTGGAGGAATCATTGCATCACTATCTCAGAATGCTGAGCAATCATATACTTGATCTTATATTTCATTGTATATCTGATTTAGATATTGTCATGTCTTTTCTCTTAGTATATTGTAGGTATCATCCTGAGTTTGAATGAGCTTTCTGAGAGTAAATGAAAGTTGTGTAAATGTAAAATATCCTCTTGATACACCATATACAGTCATTGGTGGCTCCTTTGGACAGCCAATTTTTCTTGAGCCTCAGAATGAAAAATAAAGGCCTCTTCCAACAATCAGAATACATACTATGTATCTAGCTCACATTCTGAACAAACTTAAGCTCTTATATGGACTGGCAGAGGGGACTAAGGGTTGCAATAAAGGCAATCAGTGAAAAAAGTTGTTATTGGCTGCTTTCCTCTCCTTTGGACACCTGCCAAAATTGGCGGTAATCTGATGCTATTGTCTGCACTCTCCCTAGTGCAAGAATTTATAGTACTTAAACAAGGCTCTCTGTGTCACAGAAGTGCCTCAGAAACCATTTCATGTAATGGGATGTTTGTACTGTAAAAATCCCAAGCAGAACCAATTGCTATGTTGTGTGAAAAATCATTCAGGTTCACTTCAGACAGTATTTGCTTTTATCCATTTTGTCTATTCCTTCAAAATTCCTACAAAAATTATAAGAGATAGCTACTGGACAATAAAATAATACTAAAAAAGTCCAAAGGGAAAATGTGGTGTTTTGCTGGGCTCTGAGGCCATCATCTAAAGGGGGCAACTGTCCAAAGGAGCTGCCAATGACTGTATATGTTCAACTACTGATGTGTCTCCTTTTGAACAACACTATATAGAGGTCCCTACAGGTTTCAGGCGGCTCAATGCACAGTATTGAAAGTCTATAAGTGACTTGGTACCCATATAGAGTGTACTGTTGAAGACAGTGGTTTTGTGCTTCTAAGGAGAAACCATATCAATCCTCCCATCAGTAGTTCTTGGGGCTCAAAGGAGACAGAATCCTTCTACTTCAAGATTGTGTACTTGTGAGTAGTTCACACATCTCACTCATATCTCGAGACTGTAGTTCTATTACTTGATCAGAGTTGAAAGTTCAAGTTCAAGGGGGTTTGGAGTTTATTTAATTATTTGTAAGATTTTAGAACACTTAGAACAATTAAAATCAAATTGAACATGACTTAAGTAGTGTGTTCTGACAGAATTAGGTCCACAGGAGCAAACCGATTGTCAAGGACTCTTCACAGAATCCAATAATAGGTAAACATGGTGCAAAACAATGGATTCATGAAAGTTATAGTCCATGGGAGCATACCAATAGTCAAGGACTCTTAATAGGGTCCAAGAATGGATGAATGCAGTGCAAAACAACACATTCACAGGAGTTATGGTCCATGGGAGCATACCAATAGTCAAGGACTCTTCACAGAGTCCAATAATGGATGAACATGATGTAAAGCACTGTGTTTGCAAGTGATTTGGTCCAGTAATGTGAACCAGTGGCAGAGGACTCTCAGATCAAATGAAACACCACTGAATGCAACTGAAGCAATGTGTTTATTTAAGTTTTGGTGCACTAATGCAACCAATGGTGTACAGTTCTCAAATGAATCCAAATAACAGTTGAACATGACCTATTGGAATGTGTTTGCAAGGTGGTTGGTTGACTTAAGTGTATTTCACACTAAAGTACAGTAAAATAGAGCTTTTGATTGGTATCTTGGCTTGTAGAAGAGACAGCTGGCAGATGCCTAGAAGGCATTGGTAAAGCACTGTTGCAAACTTGCCTGGAACAGCACCAACATGGATGTCCAGAGCAAGCTGCTATGAAGCAAGGCAAGATGCCAGCTGCTGCTTAAGCCTTATAAGTAATGTTACATTGCATTATATACAGTCCAGAAAATAGAATAATACCAAAACTCAAAATAATGGGAAAAGATAAGACATTATATGTTTAAAGAATGTGTATGTGTCCAAAAGTCCTGCTATGTGTAGAAAATGTCCAATATTGGGAATATTTATGCAAATGTTGCACAGGACCACTGGTGTGGTACTGATGTGCAGTCTGCAGCACATTCTTTCTCCTCCTCTAGTTTCCTTCCTCTCTGTCCAATTGGTGGTTGTCAATCCTCTATCTGCATTTCAATGAATGTGTAATCCCACCAATCTTCCAACATCAGAGTCCCACTAGGCCTAGATGGTGGCTCCATGGAGATATCCATGACTATAGCCTAGCTTGTAATCCTTGAATGCTCAACACATAGGTTGGTTGACTGGATATAGGTTTTAATAACCATGTATATAAGTCTTCTGAAGTATTTAATGCCATTCCACATAATAATAATGTCTCAACAGCATGTTATAATGCTTGTGATTGCTTTTGCACCCAGTCTGGTGCATTCAGACTGTAGATCCTGCTGATATCTATTCCTTTATTAGATCAGAATTGGTGGTTTCTGGCCTGTTAATTTGTCTAAGATAAGACTAGCAGAAAACTTCCCAAAAGATAACCTCCAAAAGTCTAACTCAGGTTGTTGTTGTGCAAGTGTGGATTGACATGATCAGAGTTGCTGCACTTAGAATGCCAACAAAACTCTTAGCTAGGTTGATTCTCTCTTATTGAAGCAATCTACTTCAAAGTGTTCACCTCTAGAGGAGTATATATAGGTTTTAAAAGAGTTTATATCACACAAACACACACACAAGAACACAGTGCACAAAGCACAAAACACAAGAGCTACAGTTCTACCAAAAGACTTGGTAGCCAATATAGTCTGACCCTATGGAGTTCAAGACTTCTTTAAGACAACTACAGTACACAGTGTACTGGAAAAGGTTCTAGACCAGTTTCTACAAAGAGCTTAATCACAGGCCCAATTCCTTTGTTAAGACTCTAAGTGTGTCACAACCTGATACCCAACACAGGCCACACTCCAAAAGCCACCAGAACTTTTGGTGTAAAGTTATCTCTTAGAAAAGTGCCAAGTGCACTAAAGATGTTATTCTTTGTCTCTTATGATGCAAGTTCGTTATCAGATTTCTATCTCTCTGGAGTTACTCAGGACCAATCTCCAGGGCCTGAAGTGAGGAAGCAAAACTGGAATGGCACACAAAATTATACACCAAACAAACTCATCATGTATTCACAATCAGAGGGGGCAGAGTTACTTGAGTATATATGAATATCTAGCTGTCCTTATATACAGTCCATGGAATATATCTACAGAAAAATATAAATAATGTCTGATAATTTAGGAAATAATAAATGAGTGACTGAAATGCTAAAAGAGAGAATATTCAGATGTCACAGAGTCTGGTCATTAGGGTATCCGACCATATCTGCACAGGTATCCACTTTCCAGTGTTCTGGACTCTTAGATATTTGATTTTTCTCTTTTCTAGATGGGTCTGGATGGACTGATGAGTCCATCCATTCTGCATTCTCTTTTCCAGCATCCACACAGCTGCCAATGTCTGGGTTTCAAAGCTTCTGAGGCTGGAACATACTGTTCCTGTTTCTGTCTCCTTTGATAATTTATTCTTGATCTTATCTAGGACTTCACATTCCTTGCATATCAATTATATGTCTCATTGTATCTGTAGTCATGTAGCTACACTTGTTCTGAGGCTGTGTTGCCTCTTGTTAAGTAATTTCATCTATTTGCACCATGTTAGAACTCTTTATTAAGAGATTATCTGCTTTGATTCTGATCTGCATATTGAATTCCATTGTCTGATCATTCCGATTGTTTCTTTCCAAGTCGTCTCTCTGTTCTGATGTCTTCTCTAAGTACCTCTGTACTGTATGACTGCACATTGCACTTTGCAGATGTTATAGAAAAGCGAATAAATTGAAAAATCCTATTGATAGCACTTTGAGAGAGCTCAGTTAACTAGCCAACATGTTTGTATGGTCATAGTTAGGTTCCCTACAGGTTTCAGGAGTGATCTGCTTCAGATCTGATATATAGATAGGTCAGAATATACAGCTTAGACACCTCTGTATAGCATATCATATAGCTCTTTGTACTTTCTAACACACTGTAGCTTCTCTAAGGCAATGACTAGCAGACTGGGCTCACTCTAGTCCTTATTACCCATTATCTGATGTTATATCAAAGTGTTCTGATTCAAAAGTAATGTAAATCAAATAAAATTGGGTCTTTTCTAGGTTTGCCATATTACCACTTATGACTAAGGACCTTCACAGTGACACTTCACTGCAATGTAGTGGACTAGTATAGTCTACTAAGCCTCAACTAGGTTGTTTCACAGTGCTATCTGAGAGACTGATTGGTTCATTGACAACTAGTGCTTAAGCTGTGTGTATACACAGGTCTGTATTCTGCACTAAATTAGGAATTAGATGTGCAAATGCACTGCTATACATCTGTGCTGAAAATGGGGCACATTACTATAAGTACAATTAACTTATAGCTTCATGCCATCAAGCATATATAGGTTTTGACTGACTACTCAGGCTCATATCAGTCCTTCTATTTCCATGTTTAATATCATTTCAACTGTTTAAATATGTCCAATTGATGTCCATATGTGTAGAATTTTAAAAGTTTATAAAATTGGCATATTAGCAGTTGTAAGGAGCAGGAGCTGGTCTTGGTTTTCATGTTTTAGGCTTGGAACACATGATGAGTGGCTCAGAAAGACAAGAGAGTTTTTTGGGTTGTTATGCAGCTTCTTCCTGATTAATTCTGCAGTTGAAACATATAATTTATGTACAATTTATGGAATCTACTAATGTATAACTTCCTTCAGGTGCTATGCACTATGCAAAAGGAGATTTCATGCATAGAAGATGTGTGTGCAGGCTACAGCAGTGACCTGGCTATGCATGACAAGGTGTTATCCATCAGTAGGACATGCATTATGAAATGTTCTACTGTACTTAAGTAAATCTAATTTCATGAATGTCTTATTTGCATAAAGCCCTGCAGAGATAGAGATAGACTGCTTATTTGTCTAATGTGTTTAGATTATTAAACCCACATTGATGTGAACAGCCTTGACCTGGGTGAATCTAATTTTATGAATACCTCATTAGCAAAAAGCCTTGCAGAGACAGAGATTAGCCACTTGCTTGTATATTGCCTGACCACCAGTAACCTCCAAGAGGAGTCCAAAACTTAATAATAAGTATATGAGGTCAAAAGAAATTTTAAGGCCAAGTGGAGGTAGTACTATTGATATGCATAACTTTTACCTTTTATTTCACATGCAAATAGAGAATATTTTGCACTTTTATGGTTGAAAATGACATAGATAAGGGAATTGAGGACTAGTGTGAGCCCTGAGCAGCTAGTCAAAGCAAGTAGTAGAGAAGAATATAAAATATTAGCAGAGTAATGGTTGATGGTAGGCCATACAAGGGTACCCAACCACTGCCAATATGAAAATAAACAGTGAATCTGAACACAGAGAAGCATCCTGAAACCTGTAGGGAACAACACCATATAATACTTCTCCATCGAAAGCATACCAAAGGGAATAGTTTCACTTTTAATGATATTTCCAATCTATACCCAACTTGAAGGAAGAATAAAAGCCTTCAATGATATGCATACAAGAATATTATCGAGAAACAGATATGAAACAGAGGATGACAAATTATTGGCGAGGGATACTTGAAATACCAAATGTCAAATTGAAGAATGAAATAGATGATCAGCTACTGGAAGGGTGCCTGTATCACGGAAAAATAGAAGACAAAGCTATATGACGAGAAACCAGCACAGCTGAGCTTACACATACACTTTTAACAATAGAGATAGAAGCATATTGCATGTCCATAGAGCAGATGATAGAAGACAGAGAAGGAAGGAACCATGTGGAGCGGCATGGAAGTGTAATATTTTCAAACAGAGTTGGAAGGAGAGCTGTTTGATAGAGAAAATTGCAGACAGTTAGTGTCAGAAGACTGCATAATTGTCAAAGAAAAAGAATAAAAGAGATTATGGCTATGAAGCCTGACTACAATTGGACACTGTGACAGAGAAATTACCAAACACAGCTCAGTTTATATAATATTTATCACCTGACTCAGTTTTATTTGTATTTGTGACAGATATATTAGATTATTTATGTTGTAGAGTATATAAGAGGATGTGTTTTGTAGGTGGAAGGCAGGAGAGATACTGCCCACTGGTTACCAGAGTATATGACTTGTTGTTCAGGTAGAAGAGCTACTGGCAATCAGTATTTTTCAACCACTTTGGGCTCTAGCTTATTTAGTTGTGCAAGAGGCACAGGCTAGTTGAGACCTGAAATTGTAACCCAAACCAGAGATATAAATAAAAGCTAGAAAGAGCTTAGTTTTTAATACAAGAGGCATGTTTTCTAATAAGAGAAACATTGTATCAGTCTACTAAGCCAAGTGAGCCCAATACACCTATTATCAATCATCATGTGCTCACCAATGTTCAGAGACTCAAGTGCCACAAATTTATTGGCATTTTGTTTGATGAGATCAGCAAGTTTGTTAAGTAACTTTCCACAGTCAGCACTGGGAATCTTGAGACCCCAAGATGTTTTGAATACCTGATAATCATGCATAAAGACTCTGAATGCAGAGAAAGGTCATATAAATTCATACACCTCTTTTGCAGCTTTAACTGCAATGTCAACATTAGCTTGTAATCCAACTGGGACATAGATGATGGGTTTTCCAGTAGTTAGATCATGCACACAGGTCAGACATGTGAGAACCTCTACTTGCAAGGATTGATCACTCTGTAGTATTGAACAATCAACAACAGAGCAAAGAAAAGAAGGCAGAAACCCACTCAATTTCTTTGAGTTCAACTGGATCAACAAACTGACTACTAATGAAGAGCCTCATGTTCACAGATACAGTGCTCTTGTAGGATAGTGTTCAATATCTGATTGAAATTTTTAGTAGACATGATAGTAATAGATAGTGATAGTTTGGAGATTAGTGTAACACAACTATGGTCATACTAGGCTCTAGTCTGCATGATCTTGAGCCCCTGATACTATAGTTCATTTTGCCAATTATGTTTTGATCACATTTTTAAGTTATACCTTTTCAGGAATTTCTTAAATCTTATGTGTGGCACTGATAGTAAGATAACTTGGACATGTATCACAGTATGCTTTAGTGCCCCAGTGAGCTTAAGCACTATGAAAAGCACAGAGAAGAGACAGAAAGAGTGCAAAGTCCACCAGTTGAAGAGGTGCTAAACATGAGAGGAGGCTATGGGGTGCTATAAAAGAGACAGAGTAGAGTTAGAAATAAACCCAATTCCACCTACCATTTTGGTTCCAAGCTGCTCAATGGCACTCTTGTGACTGATTATGAGTTACCTGACCATTGGCTGCTCAATTAAAGCTGCTCAAACTTGAATGGGATGATTTGGTATTTTTTATAGAGTGTAGAACACTTTTGTATGCAGAGAGAGCTGGTCATTCCACATGCTAGAATTACTATAACAGGTATATTTGGCTAACAAGTCAACTATGGGTAACACACTGTGAGATCAGGCAGACTCTATCACCACCAGTTGAGCACTAAGATCAGACTGAGTGTGTAAACTAGGCTTGACTCTAAGACCTGACAGCCGAGTTGATTTTGAGTTCATGCTGAGACTGTTCTGAGACATCCTACCCTCTCTCAATTTGTCCTCTGCCTAAGCTCAAGCTTATTCTGAGGGACAGCAGTGTACTCATAATCAATATTGACTGGAATATCACTCAATTCTCCTCTAATAATAAAAATCCTATGTGAACTTTTCTGCACTCCAGATTTCTACATCTTGTCAGTCTTGGCTTCAGTTATAACAGGAATTAGTGTGTTTCTATCATTCTTTACATTCCAAGACTTATTGAAAGTTGAAGTTGAGTTGAAGCAATTTGCTTCTATCAGGCATGGCTTTATTGGATCCAACTGTGTGATCATGTGATGTTGAACTTTTCTCCTTGCCCTGCTGATTTGTCTAAGATAAGACTAGTGGAAAGCTACCCAAAAAGATAACCTCCAAAATTCTAATTCAGATTGTTGTAGCAAGTGTGAATCAATGTAATCAGAGTTACCACACTTAGAATGCCAACAAAACTCTTAGCTAGGTTTATTCTCCTATTGAAGTGTTCAAAGTGTTCACCTCCAAAGGAGTATAGATAGTTTTAAAATGGTTTAGTTCACAAACACACACACACAAAACACAAAGAATACAGTGCACAAAGCATAAACACAAGAGCTATAGTCTCATATGAAGACTCAATAGTCAATATAGTCTGACCCTATGGAGTTCAAGACTTCTTTAAGGGCCTGTTTGGTAAAAAAAAGCTGCAGCTTTTTGTGACAGGGTAGTGAATAGTTAGTGATGTTGATGTGACTGTAGCATAATCACAAATTTGCCACATCTCCTCTTAACATCTTTACACTTGCTAGTATTGATCCTCTCTTGCTTCAACCAGAGCATCAGCATGGGGAAGAAAGGTACCAGCTCCATAAATGCCAAGAAAAAGGCCAAGCCTTCTGCAACCAATGAGAAGAAACCATGTGCTGTATGGTCTGAGGCTGATGAAGAAAATCTTCTCAAAGGACTTGTTGAACGTCAGTCCAGAATCTCAGAGGGGGGGAATTTCAGGTTTGCGGTATTTAATAAGGTTGCTGAGACACTCAATCCACCTGCCAGTGGAGGGGATAAGATGGGGAAAGGATGCAAGGACAAGTATGGCACTGTATGTGACATTCTATTCATTTTTGACAGCTCTTATTATTTTTTCTGATTTGCAGATCAAATGTGACCAGAAAGAAGTCATCAAGATTAATCATAAGTCCGAATGGCCTCTATGGGACCGGCAGCTTGGTGTAAATATCATGCCCAAACGTGAGAACAACTGGAATGAGTATGTTAAGGCCAACCCGAGGGCAGCTCCTTTCTGGAACAAGAGCTACAAGTACCAGAAATACTTTGATGTGCTTATGCCTCTTGATACCACTCTTCCAAAGCAGTTGAATGTATGTCATATTGGCAGGAAGAAGGCTGAGGCACAGGACAGTAATGAAGAGGATGATAGAGGAAAGTCAATGTCTGATGGAGCTGAAGAGAGTGTGAGGAATGCAGGTGAAGTGGAAGAGGTGGCAGGAGAGCAGAAAAAGTCCCATTCAGATGCACCACTCACTCAGAGAGTCAGTGCTGAGTGGGACTTCACTCTGATGAGTCAGCAGCTTGGAGCTGCAGATGGAGATAGATCTGACCCAGCTGTAGCTATGGTGAGTGTATTATATTATGAAACAATATTCTATTCACCAGTTTTCTACAGCAATTGCTAGCATATAGACCCACACAGCTGTCCAGAGAACCATCAAATACATCAATCTCCACCACCACATCTGATTCAGCTAGTACTGGCCAAAAGTGTGGTGCATCAGAGACACTGCTTCCTAAGAAGAAGACCTTGGAGAAGCATATCAAATCACAGGCTCCTGTTACACCTGTTCCATGTCATGAACATCCATCAGCCTCCTCTGACCACCATGCCAAGGCTGCTACAGCACTTGAGCAAATAGGCAGTGGTGTTACTGAGTTCAATCAGCATGCTTTTGCTCTGTTTGGCTCAGCTGGTAAGGAACAGAATGATACCCCTGGGCATCTCACTGGTGCTATTAAAGCTATGGATAACAAAAAGGTTTGGCTACCATTGGATCTCCGACTTCAGCTTCAGAACTTGTTGGAGAAGGATAAGGCTGCAGTTGTAACATATTGCAATATGGATTCAAATGACAAGCTACTTCAAAGGAGATGGATTCTCCAAAAGCTTAATGTTTCTGTTTCTGATGGTTATGACCTACTTTCAGATACTTTGCTACCTATTACTCTACTTGATTACTATCTTCCTTCATTCAACTAGGTAGTCTGTTACAGCTCTCCCCATTCTTGTAATTCAACTAGATAGCTATCCCACATAGCTTGTGCAATTTCATCTCTTTGTTGAAGTGATTGTTCAATCTCCTCCTCTGATACAATCATTGAGATTGTCAAGTCACTGCCTGCCTCTGGACCTGCAGCTAGATCATAAAAGTCTTCAATTGGATCCTAAATTGCTGCAAGTGTTTCAACAGGATCATATTCCATAATAAGGTTATGAATTGCCATCAATGCCAATGGGATTTTGACTTGAATGTCCATTGAGTACCTCACAGGCTGAATTAAAACACCCCATTTGGCCTTGAGGACACCAAAGATGCGCTCTACAACATTTTGGGCTTGAGCATGTCGAAGATTGAAGAGTTCTTTCCAGTTATTGGGTCTGAAATATTCTCAGCCAGATAGTCATATGAGAGCTGATAACCATACCTTAAATGACCTCTCTGCCACTCATTTAAATGGTAACACACACCATGATAAGGTACCATAAGGTTATCACATGTGCCAAACTCTGCATCTGCTAAGTAGTACTTGCCCTCTGGAATATGGAGATCAGCAAGGCAAGACTGAGCATACATTGTTGCATCTGCTGATGCACCATCATACCCAGTGACTGCATACTGTACTCGCATATCAAAGGAGCAACAGACCAAGCAGTTGTGAGAGATCTGACCCTTTCAATCTCATGCTAATTCCCACTCCTCTTTAGATGGCCAGCAACAGATGTGTGTTCCGTCAACTGTCCCAATTGCATCCTTGAAGAATAGATACAGCTTTGGGTTATTCAGAATGTATGCAGGGATAGGAGCATTGGCATCTGGCAAGCAGACATAGCAGTTGTAGAAATCTGGTTCTGTGAATGCATCAAGCACTTTATGGAAGTAGCTAGAGCTTGGCTAAGCATGAGAAGTGAAGCACGTCAACTGGCTTCTTCTATGACCATCTCAGTCTACTTGTTGCAAGGGCAAAGGGCAAAGGGCATTCATCAATTATCTTCATGGGCAGTTCACAGCAAGGCAGTTCACAGCAAGGCAGACTGTAAAAAAAAAATGATGTATTGTAATGATTTATGTACTTAAAAGAGAGACCAATGGGCATTTTAAGCCATGAAAAATCAGTCTTATACTTATCTTTGCCCAAATTTCAACCAGATGCACTCTGCAAGAGCTGAAATGAGGATGCTTGTTATTAATAAAGATGAGTCAAGTGAGTGTATGTGATCAGACCTCTCTTTTTTGTGCTGTTGAGAATGCCAAATTCACTGCATGAAATGTCAGATTATTGCTGAGGAGAATGTGAGAAGAATCTGGTGATTCAGCCAACATTCTCACAAAATCCTCATGTGATTTCACCCTAGCATGATTTCAACAGGATCCATGTATCCTCCAAACATTCTCTCTATATTCCCTCCTATAAGGACCCATACTCAGACAATGTGCAGACTTGGAAAAGATTCCTATACTTGCTTCTTACTCTAACACATCATCATTGCCACTTTATCGATATCGTTGCCAACTCTCATATTGACATGAAGCCTCTGTAAAGACATCAGTCACCTTGATCTACTTGGACAGTGGTTAGTCCAGATGGTTTGGATAGAACGAAAATGCTCAGGTGCATGTGCTATCTGCTGATTTTGTGAGCCCCACTGACCTCTACTTTCAGCACCCTATTTCAGACAGGATCTATGTGTTCATACTGAAAGTGTTCACCTTGCAAAGCATGCATCAAGTTAACGAAGGCAAAAATCATCTGTATGAAGCTGACAGGACCAAGGGCATCTTGGATAACAACTCTTAAGTGGGATCTCTCTTATGAGTCCCTGGGCAGTTTCTGAATGATGACATTGAATCTGGTAAGTCTTATACATTATTTTCATATTGCAACTCATTAACCATCTTGTATTCAACAGGGCATCATAATCAGTCTCATATGAGCCAGCTCTGGTGAGTGTCCTAGATTAGGCTTTCATCCATCCATAAAGTCTGACAACAAGTACATTAAAACAGAATTTCTCAGTGTTACATGTTTATCTTTGTGAGTATTCATGCACATTTCTGAACAAGTGTACTCATGAACTGTTCTATCACAGCCAAGTCTTCAACTCAGGTAACACCATGTTGTTCATGGTAAGTATCTACTACCGAGACCTGTTCAACAAGCTCAATGATCCTTGCAGTGTTCAATGGTTTCTGGCCACTGAATACTCCCAAAAAACGGTACATGTCTGCTTAGCTGTGACCTTCAGTCAGCAACCATCTAGCTAGTGGCTCCTCCACCCCCTGTTTGACTGTCTTTGTCTAGATGATTTGTATTTTATGTCCATAGTCCTTGTTCATAACATAGAATCAATTTCATTATCATCTGTGTCCTATAAAGAGCAGAGAAAGGAAAATGAGGCTGGTACTGGGAGGGGATGGTAGGACTAGTCAGATTATACCCTGAGAGAATGTTGTGAGAAACTGTATCGGAATGTCAGTGAAACATTGGCGGAACAATGAAATTCTCCAGACATTCGCATTTGGGGTGATCTTGGTAGGTTTTCAAGAGAATGTCGGTTGGATCATAACATTCTTCCCACATTCTCCTGAGCGATAACCTGACGTTTCACGCAGTGGGGCGCTACCCCCCCACTTTTTCCGCATCAGAGCCCAGACTGCCACGGAAGGTATCACGAGACTAGAGTTTTCGTCGGTTTGGTATGATACCTCTGGCAGAATTCGGCAGTTTTCTGGGCTTCCGGGATGAGACATACAAGGCAAATTTGGCTAAGAAATCGGTGATTTGGCTTGATACATCAGCCTAAAAATTCCTCAAATTCGGATGAGGGCACTCGGGGAATATCAGGGGCGTGTCATACTGTATATATACAGTATATGACCCCCAGATTTCACTTCGTAGCGTCAAATTAGAAGCTAGGTCAAAGGTCAGGTGCGGACACACCGGTTTATCCGGTGAGCGTCCTAGCAATGTGCTTGCGCGATGCGGTAGACTTACTGGGATACGGAAAAGGACCGACAACAGCACTCAAATGTGAAACGGATGACAAATATGCTTGGAATTTCCGCAAAGAGCCAGACATCAATATAGTCGAATCGATGTATCTGGACAACCTTATCCACCACAGACTACTGCTGGTCGCAGCTGGCTATTCCCCCTTCAAGATTCGACGCAAGATCGGCGCAGTTGCCTTTCTCGTAGCATGCGCATTGCCTTGCTTGTAGATCCTAACCATGATGTTACTCGGGGATGCATGGGCGTCATCTCCATTGGACAGCTGACTATCGGTAGACGAGGGAGGAAGGGTATATCGTTTGAATTTCTTGTGCTTCTTGACACTCAGCACCTCGCTGGCTTCTATTCCAGCAAAAATGTGGCGAGCCAGGATACGCGCGCTTGTGATGGATGTCTCTGACGAAGGTCCGGAAGACGAGAAGTAATCCCCTCTTATCAGCCATGCCATTTCTCGCTTGCTCTTTGGCTTTCCTCCCTTCTTCCTCTCCTTCTGGTAATGAGTTAAAATGCCCAGAATTGCCAGGCCTCGTTTCTCCATAAACTCTCGTCCATCCGTTAAAATTGTGGTAATATCACCATCATTTGAATGAAGCCCGGCACCAACCCAGGCGGATAACTCGACTGGAACGGTAGACAAGCCCGCTTTCAATGTAATTTTGTCACCCCCAAGTTCCACATCGAACGTGTATTCCTTGTAGTCCCTTTTCAGCAGCTCTGGCGCGCTCAAGTGAGAGACGTCAGACTTTTTGGCAGACAAAGTGCTCATGAGGGTCTTCAAAGGTGGTGATTTTCGTAGCAATTGCGCTAGGGACGTTCCATTGGATTCGGGTTGTGGCAAAGATCGGAGGCTTGCCCAAGAAGTCGTGTACACATCAGAAGCTGCGAGCCCTGATGCCATGGATTGAATGTCCTCTGAGGTAACTTCTTCTGGATACGCTACGTGTGGCATCAACAACGCGGCAGCATGCACATCGATGTCTGTAGCCTTTCCACCTTCCGAGGTGGCCTTGAGAGACGTATCGACGAGGATGGCGCTGAGAAGTAGAGTCGCAACTTCGGGAGGAATAGATGGAGGTGTTGAATTGGAATCATGAAGTGTACCACTGAATATGAATGCAGCAACCTGTGAAGCACAACTGCCAGTAGGCACGATGGTTCGTGGATTCGCGGTCTCGGTGTACAGTCCTTCGTCTTCATGATGATCGATGACGGCGACGACTCGTGGTTTCTCCTCTCCGTCTCCTTGAGCATACTCTGGGGCCAGTCGGTTGTGATCCACTAATGCAAAATTGGTCTGATTCCATTTGCCCTCTGGAACGTCCGATAACAGAAAGAGTTGGTTCTGTGGTTCTGTTACACCTGCCAGAGACAGTGCATATATGTTTTCCGCGCGTAACTTGAGATCATCTGGGTGTATTCGGATGAAAGGAATGGTAGGTTTGTTCATATGATGAGTTTGGTGGTATGCGTAGGCGATGGCGCAGGCGATAGTGTCGAGGTCGCCCGACTCATTCCCCATAACGACTGTCCAGTCATTCTTTGAGGCTTTGAGTGCTGAGAGGTAGTGCTGCTTGCTGGCGACGAGGAAATCGGCAAGAATTCGTCTCGACATTGCGGCAGTCGATGTTCAAGGTTATGTAATTACTTTTCCTCGCCATCAACCGCGATGAGCTCACTACCGGAAGCACTCAAGACGTTAGCTGAATACCGGACTCACAATACCAGGGCTTCACAGGATATATTAGAAAAGGGTGCAACCATTCTCAAGTCTGGCAATGCCAACTCGAAGCTAGGCGATGAAGGTGCTTCTCAATTATACCTCAGAATTCCCGGCCACGTATTCATAACTCAGAACAGTTTGGCCGTTCTTGGAACAACTATTCCTTGCCGCTATAGATGTTGGGAAGTTGGACGTAGCTGATGTACGCTTCCTTCCTATGACTTATACTAGGACTGACGCGTATCTCTTCGTAGGAATGCTTACACCTTTTATCCGACAAGTTCCCCGGTTCGCCGCGCGTTGACGTTCTTGCTGGTATTCGAATAGAAGCTTCAGAACCTGCAGAATTTGCTCTCAAGTTTTACGATGATATATTGAACGAGGATTCGGCCAATGCTGTGAGTGTCGCCTGGACGCTATCACTAAAACTGACATTCGTTTCCACGTTATTATACAGGCTATCTGGAAACGTCGTATCTCTGTCTTAAGGCGTACTGGGAAAGTCGAAAAGTCCGTAGAGGAGCTCAAGGAGTATCTGGATACTTTCTACAACGACCTTGAAGCTTGGCTTGAACTGGCAGATATAGATTCTTCGTGCAACCAGTCAGTCCCGACCGTTCCGACCGTTGTCCACTGACCATTTTGACATTGAATTATGACCAGATACACTTCCGCTTTATCATCACTTTCTCATGTGCTACTCCTTGCGCCCCAAAACCCCTTTTACATACTCCAGTTCGCCGAGACAGCTTATACAGCTAACGATATCCCGCTGGCCTTCAAAATGTTCCTGGTATGCATCGAGACAGCTGAGAGAGACATCGAGCCTAAAGGCAGAAGCACTGAAGAGGACTCGAATGATATCGCATCGGGTATTGTCACCCGAGCGTGGTATGGCGTGAAATTGGTACGCTTTCTTCCGATCTGTCTTATTTTTCAGACTAATTCCACATGACTGCAGTGTACACGCATCTTACGTTCCTCCCATAACCCTTCCTCACAGTCCGAGACTGCTATACCGAATAGGAAGAGACTTGATCTCATGGATCAACTTGCGACTGAAAGAATACTGACGGCTTATTCGGTGGGAGATGGAAAGGGAAAGCAGGATGTCAGGGCATGGCTCGAAAGTTAGAGAATGACAATTGTATTCTTCTTTAAATCATACGTGTTCCTTGGGGTCTAGGGGACATTCTTCAATTTCAGATTCAAATATATAATCGCGCGCTGAGATGCCAATAAATCAGCCTCAGCTACTTGCATCCAGGACTCTGACTCTTGTCTGTTTAAAAGGGCCGTCAGTGTCATTCCCAGGTCACTTGCGAAACCAATACCTCTAAAGCGTACAGATGCGAATCATGAGATTCTGGTGCCAACTTGCGTACCGCTCGAACGAGGTTGTACAAGTATTCCTGGGCGATGATTGTAAGCCCAACACATGGATGCAGTAAGGACTACTCGCCTTGTTAGGACCTGAAGGACCGACTGATTCCCATATCTTACGGGCTAGCGCATCAAGAGGTTCTGAGCCAACTACAGAATGGTACACGTTGAGCAGGTAATTCAGTTCAAGACGCCATGTACCCACTAAAAGAAGGGTTATCGTTCCGCCCTACGTAACACTTCGCTCACAGAGAAAGTTATCACCGGATTCTTTCGCACGTAAAAGTATAATAGCTCACATAGACCTGCGATTGAGAAAAAGTCAGCGTTAAAAGATTCACTATAGGAAGTAGTAAAAAGCTATACAAACCCCATGAAGCAACACCGTTTCCTGTCCCGTCTGTTCGTTGACACCGTACACATCGAGCGTTTCCATCGTGTATCCGTCCTACTTCTCGTAATGAAAAGCTTTTGAGAGATGGGTCTCCGCGGTACTGACCTTCTCCCGATAATCTGTAATGCAGAGAACCGATTAGAATAAGAAGACGTTTATGAACTAAGTGCTACGCTGCACAGCAGTAAAATTATGTAGCAGCTCTTTGTGTCAGCATACCTAGATAATCCCTCACTTCAGCTTCATACACCGGGTCAATCGTATATGCTATGCCTTCGAATCATTAATCTTGACACCAGTCAGGACGGCGCATAAACAGTCGTCTTACCCCATACTACGTCTTCGTCGGGGAACGGATCCTACAGCGCGAAAGGAAGATCAGTTCTGCCTTGGAAATAGAAACCAATAGACGCACCGAATCCGAAAACGCATCCCAATCCTCTTTATGTATCAGTGTAACAACCCTTCCTGGATTCTGGCTACGATGAGAAGGAGAGTACGCTTCAGCGGTATCTAAGATCGATCTGACCTCTGGAGTACCTCGATGGTCATGGGACTTTTGTGCAAAACGGCGAACGTAGCCTCTAAGAAAGCCAGGGACTATCAAGGATTTAGCCAGATGGTCAAGTATTTCATATTTCAGAAACCTTGGGCAACAACATGAGGTGGAGGCTGCAGTTTTTGAAGGTTTGCATGTCTTTCATGAGCAGAGGGTCTTTGGAATGCGGTATGGTTGGCTTCCAGGATTTAGAACTCACTTTGAAGATGAGCGATCCGTATCCGAATACGATGAACGGGGGCTTGCTTTCGGTTTCAGCGGTTGAAGGGAGATCCCATGAATGAGACATTGAGCAGAGTAGAGTATGCGATCGTGATGGTGAAGGTAAGAAAGGAATGTCAGCCGCTCAAATTCGCGAAATTGCATCATTCAGACGCCTTGCAAGTGTATACAACACAGATGGTCAATTACTGATCTGGCTACGCGAATGTACAAGTTTACTACGCCTAATCCGTGAACTTTGGTATCATAAAGAAAGGAATCAAGCCTCGAGCAATCAAACATGGGATGGCGTGGGAGTCGGTGGTCGTGAACGTGATATCATGGATCCATCTAGACAGCAAACGGCTACACCTTCACCGGACGAATCGATACTTGAAAGCGATTCACTTGCAGAATCCAACGAAGATGAACTTGTAGTCCGAGAGGTACTCAAGCGAAAGACAGATCCTATTTCCTCCTGACACTTCTTTCGTACCAACCCGCCCTTTGTGTTCTCGCCAGCGCCATTACTTTGTCTAACCGTCTGGGGTTCGCTAAGCCAATTATCCACCAGAGTAGAGGGGAGAGGACTGGGAACGTCGCTACGAACGAAAGCGTAGGTGATTGTAGGAGAGGAAAAGTCGGACAGGCAAAAAGGACTTCCGTGGACGAGATAAAGCGTATCGTATGAATAAGTGGCTCTTCGGGGAGGTGTCTGGGGAAAGGGAGAGTCGGCTAGTGACTGGTCTGCGACAAGATGTTCGAAGTCAAAGGAATCGTCTGCATTTCCATTCGTCGTATCGTTCTGGAATGCCATTAGATTCTTCTTGAAAACGGGGGTCGAGCTACGCACTATTCCCAGACTGGCAGGTGTTTCAAGGGTCTTCGAGCGGCCTGTGGGTTTTCGACGAGGCTTTATAGCTACGGCAAGCAGTACGAGTTTAGCTGAAATGCCTTCATTCTCAATGCCGATACATACGCGTAGCAACTGGTGATATCCAGTCATTCTCGTCGTCTTGCAAGATCCTGCTACGCTTACTCTTGAGGACAGTAGAGTTTCGTTTAGCCATGTTGAGCTGAAAAATAGTAGTGGAGTAATGCTCTGAGAGGCAAGCTTCAATAAGAAAAGAGTGTATGAGCTGAATAGAAATGTCAATGATGGTGGTAGAAAGTCAAGTCGTGTTTCTCGTTTAGCGCCGAGCAGCACCATGATCAACTACATCCTCCTCGTCTCTCGACAAGGTTCGTTTTCTCTTTATTCTACGGTCTTCAAGACCTATAATATGTCCCATATTTTTTTACAGGAAAAGTCCGTCTATCGAAATGGTTCACCACAATGGCCCCAAAGACAAAGGCAAAGATCGTCAAGGATGTGACACAGCTGGTACTTGCTCGCCGAACGAGAATGTGTAACTTCTTGGAATACAAAGGTGAGTTTCTAGTCAACTTTGTGCTGGTTGATAGTTGAGTTCCTTCTTCATTAGATACCAAAGTTGTATATCGCCGCTACGCATCCCTCTTCTTCATCTGTGGCATAGGTTCTGCAGATAACGAGCTGGTTACATTGGAGATAATACACCGATATGTGGAGGTTTTGGATCGGTACTTCGGAAACGTATGTGCTCCGCTCATGGCTTTCGTGTTCAGTACTGAAAGTACTGTATCAGGTATGCGAGTTGGATCTGTGAGCTTTGTTGCTACAAGACCGATAGCATCCTAATCAATGACCAAACCTTCCCTCACGCCAGGATATTCAACTTCCAAAAAGCTTACGCTGTAGGCATTCCATCCACCTGTGTCTCTGTGAGGCAACCGGCTAACATTTACATAGATCCTGGATGAATTGATCATAGCAGGTGAACTGCAAGAGTCATCGAAGAAGTCGGTTCTCCGAGTGGTACGTTCTACTCTGTCTTGCTGACACACCATCTTACGGTTCCGGCCACAGGTGACTCAGTCTGACGGTGTAGAGGAGCAGGAAAAGTCGGACGATATGATGGCTCGACTAGGTTCCAGGAATGGTTGAAGTGTGCTCTGTATCGTAGATTTTCCAACATCGTGTATTAGGTCGCAATAATCTTGTTCTCGGTCACACATGAAAAGGCTCAGTGAGTGGAATCGCATAGCATGAGGTGTCATAAGATAGAGTGGATTGGCATATGTATAATGGTGCATGTAATGTACGCCGTACTAGTCAGAGCATGAAGGACAAGTGAATGATCCAATCCAACACCCAATCAACCCAGAACCCCACCTGGGCGACATCCCATCTGTTCATTAGACAGTGGGTCCTAATGATACATAAACAACCAATCTGGACGATTACTTTTCGGGGTTGGCGTTCCTAAAGAGAAAAGAAAAAGCGAGTTAGCAATCATGTAAAGTGGGAGTAGTGGTAGGGAGAAGGGGGAGATCAGATAGGAGCGAAAGACGTTAGATGAATGTTTTTCAACACGATAGTTTCAGTGTGAACTATGCATGATTTCGGTTTATCATCAGCTGAAAGATGAGCCATTGGTATTGTCAAAGGGAAAGGTAATTCCGTTGAGAAAAGGCCCGATTCTTTTGGAGGCTGCGGGTGGTGCTGATACCAGAGACCGAAAACTCACATTTTTCTCTTGCCTCCAGGAAGGGTTGTCACATTGACAAAGCTATAGGAGCAATCCAGTCAGAACCTTTTAAATACTTCGAGAGAGATGGGTCTACGCACCGACGGTTGTACAAAATACGCTTCTTGGCTCTGCCCTTGGGCGTCTTCTTCTTTTCCTGTGCGTCGACCTTGGGGGTTTGAGATTTAACCTTGCCAGCACGGGCGAGGGAGCCGTGAACTAGAGAACAGATGAGACCGACGTTTTCATGAGGTCTGCGGGACGAATACCTTTGCCCATATTTTCTTGACGATGAAGAAGTCGCTGACGAGTTTCTCCCTTTCCTTAGTCAACGAAAAACTGTATAGTTTGCTTAGTAACAAGGTTTCGGCTCAACCGGCATTGCGCGGATATTTCCGAGCCAGCACAAGCGTGCAGCTCGAGGCGGGTTCAGGACGTGATTACTGCCGTTTCCTGCTCTCATCATCAGGTAAATCAAGAACCATGGCAAGTATACACCAGCATACACATGCCTTCCCTTTCAATGCAGTGACAGAGACAAGCACAATGAGCCCATCAGCTACTAGTCTCCCCCAGGCAGACTCATACCTCTCTTCGCCCTTTTGCAATGAGTACTTTTTGTGATCAGGGCTCGAGACAGTCATCCAAGCCTCATAGCATTTTTTTGGGACTACGTATGTTAACCCCCGAAAGGACGTCATTGCTGAAGGAAGAGTTTCCTACGAAAGGGGGCCATACAACGTTGACACAAGCACCTCATTTCAACGCCTCGGGCAGCCTGCTCAATGCTGTCCATCGAGATATGGTGAATGTGGTCAATGACTACCGCCGAGTCACCAATATCAATATCTATACCCGTAAGTCATCCCTATATCTCTCAGTCCGATACTAATCTGCTGCGTTTCCCTAGCTATACCCACCAGATCGCCACCGACAACACAGCGCATCGGACAGTCGGCGCCCATCTCACGCCCCCAATACGTTCGCCACCGAGGGAAGGGTGCATTGAAGGCGACAGTTGTTCCATCTCGTGTCATTCTCGCCGCTTCCACACTCATTAGTCTCTGGTATCAAAGAGTGCGCGGTTGGCTCTATGCGTTCTTGATACCCACGTAAGAAAATCCAGTTCCATATACGATCTACTAACCGATTGAGCTATTATTAAGCACAGGTTGCGATAACGGTAGTTTTCATGACCATCGCGTTCGTTCATTGGGTCGGACCGGAAACGCACAACTCGAAGCCAACTGGAATGCTGGTATCGCTCATTCTAGTAAGTAGTACAGTAGCGAAACAGGCCTTCAATGGTTTCTGCCTTGGCGTGCTGGGCCTGACTGGATTTAAATATGAATAGGCCTCTCATTCTTGTGTGTCTCTAACTGTATTTGTCTGTAAGATGCACCCGCCTACATTGCGCGAATCAAACCTGGACGACTTCCCCTTGTGCTCAGGAATCTTCATTATCCGACAATAATATTTACAACAATCCTTTCTCTGTTATCAATCGTTATCGTTCCTCTGGATACCATAGTTGCAGGTGCCAACGCTCGAAGCGTTCTTGCAGAACTGGTGGGTACACTGTTCAGAGCGCCATTTCATCCATCTAATACTCCAAAAACCCGCTGAAGGTGGTTAAGGATATGGGTTGCAATTGATGCAATGGTGGTACTCTGCGGAGGCGTACTCACAGGTGCAGCAAATCGCTTCATTGTCACCACTCTCTGTGTTGAAGGAACATATCTCACAGGCATACTCAGTGCATGCGAGCTTTTCGAGTAGTTGGCTCATGATCGTATTCTTCCAAACCTATCCCTCCGCGTCACGCCTGTGACGAAGGCTCCGTTGATATCCATTTTGTCCTTCGTTGCGTTCTGTGCCATCATATATTCCAGCACGTCCGCGAGCCTGACCATAGTCTCGAAGATGCGAATGCATTTGTCATTCCCATAGGGCCCTGGCTAATGCTTTGACCAGGTTCTCGCTCGTTCGAGCCTCGCAACGTAGCCGCGCTTGCGCACTTGAAGACGCCCACCTCACTCATGTTCATGAGCCATCCAGGGGAACATTTTCCATACTCCATTTCTCATCTTGGCGCAAGAATTATAACCCTATAAGGACTTCACGCATGATCACGTCCTTACAGCGATCCACGACTTTCACGAGTACAGTTCTTGGTATGTTTGGTATATCTAGTATCCTTCTGAAGCAGGGATATCCGCCATAATTGCGGGGCCTGAAGATCTGCGAAGACACGTGATTGATAGAGAAAGAAAAAAATTAATCGACAAGATGTACGTTCCGATTCGTTCTGCACCAGCTTTCGAAGCTCTACACCCATACCATAGCCATTCATCTCATTGCTCGGAACGTGACGACATTTACAAGTAAATTGGATGTGTCTCTTCACCGCCAAAGCGAATCTGATATAGATACAGTATCGTGCATTTGGGAAACGTCGTGAACTCTAACTACCGTCGCTCCCTGCTGGACCGCACAACTAACGGTTGCTCCAGTCGCCCAAAGCCTGTCGTGTGGACCACACGGTTTTCCGTGCTTCGCAGACAGTATCTGCCCAAGGAACGACTTCCTCGATGAGCCAATGAGTTGAGGGAAGCCAGCAAGGGGATTCCTTCTCCGGTCGCCACCTACGGAATACATTAGCCAAATTTTCCGTTTGTAGCTCGGCTTGGCTTACCACTTCCAACTTGCACATCTGCTATTACAGCCGCTGCATTACGCAACGTCGCTAGATTATCTTCGACAGATTTACTAAATCCGACACCTGGATCTACAATAACCATCCAGCGTCGAGCGCCCCCTTTGCCCTTCACTATTGCATCCACCTTCTTCCCAAGCTCTATTCGTATACCTTCCACTACGGCAGGATCTCTCGCGTACTTAAACGAGTCATAGTCCTTATTCTTCCCAGCATCTCCACGAGAATGCATGAGTATAACCGGTACTGCATACTCTCGAGCAGTCTTCTTCATCTCGGTCATACATCCATTTGTTTCCACGGAATCAGGGTAGGATTCCGGGCCTGTAAAAGCGTACACATCGTTGATACAGTTAGCGCCTGCCAAAATGGCTGCTCTCGCCACTTCGGGACGGAACGTATCAACGCTGAAAGGAGTTTGGGAGCACCTGTCCATCTCCCTCGCTGCAGCAATAATTGGTGCTACACGCCGTATCTCCTCGTCTTCGCTGACGAACGCCGCTCCTGGTCGGGTAGAGTAGCCACCTACATCGATGATATCGGCACCTCCGCTGATAGCGTCTTGTACGTATTTCAAGGCAGCAGGCATGGTGTTGTGCTCGGAACCGTCAGAGAACGAGTCGGGAGTAGTGTTTAAGATGGCCATGAGGTGTGTTTTCATCGCGCCGGGTGCATACCTTACCCCAGGAATCGGGTAAGTCCAATGTGTGAGGGTTGGTGGTGGTAGTGTGTCTTGCGGAGAGATGGGTAGCCTGGGGAAAGGGATGACTCTTTTCATCGGAGCATCCTCCAAGACGAACAACAACTCTTGCAGAAGCGTATTGATGGTCTTGTGGTATACAGGGTGAATATAATCTGGGATCATGCTGAAGGACAGATGAGCGCACTAACGACTAAACAAAGAGAAGGAAACATACTCGAATATCGGCCTCAGAACGAATTCTCGTTCGGTCATTCTTGGATGTGGCACGACCAATTCACCTTTCAAATTCTCTAGGTCCTTTCGAGTGTCTGTTGGTCTGGTATCGATGACCAGGTTGTCATACAGAATGATGTCCAGGTCAATGGCTCGAGGGCCGTTGCGTATGGAAGGTACTCGTCCCACAATCTCTTCAATTTTCTTGACCACGGAGAGAAGAACCAGGGGTTCAATGTTTGTTTCGACCTAAGGATAATGAAATGAGCGCACTTTCAAGAGGGATCACTGGAGCAAGTCACCAGACAAGCGCAATTAATGAATGGCGGCTGGTTCGTCACATACATCGGTGCACTCTCGTAGAGGAAGCTCGTGTTCATAATGTCCAAAAATGCGTCTCGTCTGAAGGAGGCACCCTCTTCGGTAACTTGCTGCGGTTGTTCGAGTAAACGCAGAGCTTGCTCGATGTTTTGAAAACTGTCACCAATGTTTGACCCAAGAGCGATAATTGCGGTATGCGATTCAGATTCGCCTGATGAGTACTATGATCAATCAGCTACTGGCTGTTGAACGCCAAAGTTCCGCGTTACCTGGACAATTGAACTTGGAAACTCCAATTCGCCGCGATAATCTTCAAACGTTCGACATATCTCAACCTCTGAAGATCCCGCGAAGACTAATGCATAAGGCTTCGCAGCCTTGACAATGACTTTTGGCGTGGAATTCTTGCGTTCCTTGTACAACTCCCGAAGGGTTTCCAAAGCGATGAAGGAAACCAATGCCTCCAACGTTAGGTAGCCGGTCTTTTCGACACTCTATACAAACAGGTGAGTCGGCTGTTGTTCCCATTACTCTGGAATGTGGGAACAGACATCATACAATCCTCTCGTGATGGCTCGGAAATCCACGGAATCCTGCTCTAAATTGAAGCCTCCCTCATACACG
The DNA here is from genome assembly GCA_001466705.2 of Moniliophthora roreri. NCBI lineage: Eukaryota > Fungi > Basidiomycota > Agaricomycetes > Agaricales > Marasmiaceae > Moniliophthora > Moniliophthora roreri. The sequence goes on from LATX02000175.1 coordinate 796,437, forward strand.
ATCGAGATATTAATCTGCACCCGCTGCCTCTCCAGGCGCTCTGCAGGGTTGACACCGATGATTGTATTGCACTCGAGATTCTCGATGAAGTGCCGAACTTTATGAGCGTGCCATCCCGTCTCCTTGCCAGTTGTGGCATGACTCTCGATACCAGCGGCTTTGCAATGCAAAGGTGGTTTCACTTGTGCCACTTTGAGCCAGGCGCCGCTTAGGGAAGGTGAAGAGGAGGAGGAAGGGTTCAGGAGCAAGTCGAATGCACGGGTAGTGATGGCCTCGAGGGATGGGAATACGGGTTGAAGGTTGGAGAGAGATGGCGGACTGAGGGAAGTTCTGAGTGTGGAGGCCAATGTAGAATAGTTGATTGATTGAGACAGATCATCCGTTTCTGCAGTACCCCGCACATCATGAGGGATCGCCAGTGATATCAGTAAGGGTTGTGAGGTAGGTTTGGATACCGTTTTGGGAGGCCAACGAGCGCCTGTTGAGAGGAGAACAGTTAAAGATAGGTCATTGACCCGGATAATATCTGAATTGAGTCTGTGTATACAAGGATGTGAACCAGTAGAAGCGAAGTAACTGGAAACGTTCCTCACTCTGACATTTCTCAAGCCAAGGGACGACGGGCGGTGAAATGGGCGCCTAAATTGGCCCCCCCCAAAAGATTGCCACGTGCACGTCGCCACGACCGCAACGTTTGCCCCAAAAAACTGAATCCCTTTCTCCTTCATTCTACTTCATCGACTAGTCTTCATCGCTTGCTCTTTCCTTGGCTGTTCTGAGTATACTGCAGTATTGAGAAATGTTCTCAGAAGAAATCAAAGCCTTTAGACGACTGGGCTTTCGACATGTACGTGTTCGTTCCACGTCTCGGTTTGCTATGTCTCATTCCTTTTTCTTTAGGCCCTCTTGCAAGCGTTGAATTTTGCCTCTGTCATTGCATCTGGTTTAATGATATGGAAAGGACTGGGACTATTGACGAATACTGAATCTCCAATTGTGGTTGTACTGAGGTGTGCCATACGTACGGGGGTCATTACTCTTTTGTTGATTCGGTTTCCCAGTGGCTCTATGGAACCTGCCTTCTATCGCGGAGACTTGCTATTCCTTACAAACCCGGCCAGTGAAAGGTATCATACGGGCGATATCACGGTATATAAAATTCCTGGAGCAGAGATCCCGATCGTGCACCGCGTTCTCGAAACTCACGATGTATCCACCAAGGTCAAGATACCAGGGTTAGACATCTCCCGGTGTCCCGTCATCTGAAACGCTGACCCGACCTGTTCATTGTTTGAACAGCCTAACACAGAAGCAACCGGGCGACCAATTACTCTTGACGAAGGGAGACAACAACTATGTTGATGATATCGAGCTATACCAGGGTCTTGATTGGTTGGAAAGGCGTCATATAGTTGGTAAAGTTCGAGGGTGAGTCGCAGTTCCCACTCCTGCAATAGGTGAATAGCCTTTAAACGGGTTCCCTAGATTCTTACCGTATATTGGATACGTCACCATAGCCATGGTCAGCTTCAGTTTGACTCTATCACAAGCTTGGACTCACCGTCTATCTCTAGAATGATTTTCCCCAACTGAAGTACGCCCTTCTGGGAGGACTGAGTCTTATGGCTCTCATACAACGGGAATAACGTGCGACCGTTGGAGATTTCTGTGCTTGTACAACATCATCTGAATACATCAGACTCTGAATTTGAGAGAAATGTTGAATTGGTTCCCGCCAAGTGACGTCAAGAAGCGGGCGAAGATTAGGACGTCGAGATTGAGGATGAGAGATGTTGAACTGCCGGAGACATACTTGTGGGTGGCGACTGATGAAACATTATACAAGCCAAGTGCTCGCTCACGGTAACCATTCGTTGCATGCTGTCCCTTGCCTTACTTCCCCATAGACTTTGGTTAAACCTGGTCTTCCAACAACGAGGATGGCATGCCGCCCATCAGCACGGATCATCTCAACAGTCCGCAAGTACCACTACTACCATCTGCGGGCAGTTCTCAAACATGTTTCTGAGGCTAGACTATTACTTTCTCCAACCCCTCGGTAGTGTGTGCAAGCTTAGCATGAAGCCATGAATGGTGGACGATGGTGCACGACGCGGTGTCGCCTTCATTTGTTGTCCGGATGAACTGCTTGGACACCCACAAGGCACAACGATTGATCTACATAATGCCGCGCGGTTCCTGTGAAACGATTCGTATCCACCACCACATGCTATTACGAGTGGCCCACAGCATCACGTATGGAAATCAATATGTTCCCCTGTCCTCTATTGTGATAACTATCAATTCAGCCTCAAGCCACCTGCGGAATATCATCCATGCTTAACGACTGGTAAGTATAAATACTGGAATTATTCGCCGGTGAAACTCACTTTCAAGAAACCAGTCAGTGGTCGTTCAAGCCATGTTCAGCATCCTTCTTCTTCTTCCTCTCCTCGTACACGCCGCAAAAAACCCCAAGCGTGGCATTGCTTGGCCAGTGGAGAATGGTGGCCCTCTCGATCTTGCTGGAAGCGCAAACAGTGTCATTTCATGGGAATACAACTGGGCAAAGAATGCTCCACCAGGCCTTCCTTCAGGTATTGAGCACGTACCAATGCAGTGGGACGAACGCGATATTGCCGGGTTGGGTGGTGCCATTGGAAGCGCGAAGTTCCTACTTGTGAGTACTCAATATGTTTCTGCCTCAGTAATTCCTCTCAGTTTCGATGTTGCAAGGGATTTAACGAACCTGAGAGGCCTGAACAAGCTGCTATCTCCCCGAGCGACGCAGCACGACTCTGGAAGGATAACATTCAACCACTTTCCCCGGGAGTCAAGCTTGGGGCTCCAGCAGTCGCTGCCGGACCTGCAGGACAACAGTGGCTCGACCAATTCTTCGCGGCGTGTTCCGGTTGCACCTTTGACTTCCTGCCCATTCACTGGTGCGATTTCCATCAATTTCATCACCATTCATGTTCAAGGCTGAATCCCCTGTGCACTCCAGGTATGGAGAAGGAGCTCAAAACTTCAATGCTTATGTCGCCGGAATGCGCGACAAGTACCAGAAGCCCATTTGGGTCACCGAGTTCGCACCAACTGCTGGCGATGTCATGGGTTCGTCCACTTTTCAAGGTTATTGTATTACTTGCCTGACGAGCGTTCCAGCTTTCATGAGAGACACTTTGAACTTCCTGGACAACGAGCCCAGCGTGGAACGATACGCTTGGTTTGCCTACACCGTGAGTTGAATGCCAAGAAGCATGGTTATAGTTATCCCATAGTATTTTCTAGGCTACTCCTCCTCAGGGCTTACAAAGTGGTTAGTCACATTGACTCTTACCTTTAACTGCTGACGTGCCCCATAGGTTTGCTGAACGGAAATGGACTGAATGAGCTAGGGAACTTCTATGTAAACAATGCATAACTGGCTCATAAATGACACTAAACTATAGCACTAATTTATGCCAATTCCAATTTGAATGTAATGTACACAGTTACAGTCCGGCTCCTTTATACATCATACTTCCTTTATACAGTGGCCTCTGGACAGACCAAAACATCGCTGTTTGGCCTTGATTCTTTCTTTATATTAGACTGCTGTATATTGAGCATAATATGTAATTTTTCCTGCATTTTTCTAGTGCTTGGGACAGGAATGATATTGCACAAAAAGTGTAAAATAGTGCTCCATCATAAGGTAGTGGCAGAAATCAGCTTGATAAATCCAGAGAGAGAGTTTCTAGCCTCTATAACCATAAAAACTTATAAGTTTAACAATGCTAAGATACACACCTGATAACTCTCAAACACTCATAAGGCACTCCAGCCATCACCCTTCACACAATGGTATTCGGGCAGAAGTATGCCTGGGGCTTCCTGCAGAAGGTCCTAATTTGATGTGGAACAATGTGATGTTGCCTAGACCCGAAGTATCTTAGCATAGACCTGTAACCGGCCCCTAGTGACAAGCAAGCTTAGTACTAGGGACCTGTTGATCTGGGTTTGAATTGGCTGGAGACATTTTAGGAGTTTGCCAAAGCCTCAACAATCCTTTTATGGTTGTGTTACAGACTTTTTCCTCAGTAGACTCTTTTCCTTTCGTTCTTTCTATGCTTCTCTTTCCATCAGACTCTTACACCTTCCCAGTCCCCCATTCCATCTCTCTCACACATGCTTCTCTCTTCATCGGACTTCTACACCTTCCCAGTCCCCATTTACTTATCCCCTTGTACCTGTATTATTCATATCCCGATGGACTCGGGAAACTTTATGTAAACACCGACTTCTTCGCTTTCTATATGTAGTTAGCGTTATGACGGTTGTATTGTATTTAAGCGCTCAAGCTGAGACTCTAAGTCTTCAGCTTGACCTGGTTTATTCATACTTGTGTCAATGCCAATATCAAAGGACCTCTGAACTTCAGTAACCACTGAACGAACTCAAACTTGAACTTGTGACTACTAGCGAAGGAGTACTTCGTTAAGATAGTTGGAGTTGACGTTGCTGCGCAAGTAACATAACACAAGGTCAAGCTGATCGATTGCCGACCTATCCAGGTTTAGGCATCACCTAGGAGCAACAAGACGTCGCAACGGAGCAAACAACAGCTAGAGCAGGATATCGCTGAGGCCGAGGCGTGCCGGCGTGGGCAACTAACCCAATCCATATCGAATCCTGGTGGACGAGCGATCCCACCGTTAACCCGAGCGTCCCGCAGAGATCTATTGACCCCCTTGCACTTGCCATCGCTAATGAGTCAGCAACTGACAGAGACACCAGCAGACGACCCAGAAACAAGGAGAACCTCGACCCTATCATTCACTCCGATTGGATCGAGAACGAGTGAACCAGAAGAAGAACCCTCGCCGAATACACTGAAGCCCTCAGACTCGAATACATTGAATATCTCCACCGACTCTCCGGAGGAATTAGATCCATTTCAACGACTACTACAGGGCTTAAAGAACAGCCCCCGATCACCGAAAGTACAGACAGAAACGATGGCAGAGGACAAGAAGCTGTCAGGAAGCAGACCTAGGAAAGAAGAACCGGTGGCCGAAGAAGCAGTCATTGGTTCCGCAATGCTGGTACAAGTAGTCTCGGCAGTGAAAGAAGTGAAAGCCGCACTTCCAAGGGCCTTTACGGGATCGCGAAAAGATGCAAAGAAGTTTCTGAGAGAAGTATTGATTTACGTAGCGCTCAATCCCAAGGCGTTCCCAGACGATAGATCGAAGAAGCTCTTTCTCCTCTCATACATGACGGATGGACCGGGAGAATTCTGGAAGAATGAGAAAACCAATCTTTTACTCGCGTTTGACACTGATGCTGAGAAGGTGACATGGTCGGAGTTCCTAGACGACTTCAGAACGTCTTTTGAACCCCTTGATCCTGCCTTAAAAGCACAGCTGGAACTCAAAGACTTGAAGATGAAGGAAAGAGCCGATGAATACACGTATCAATTTACCTACCTCGCGAAGCAAACAGGGTATAATGATGCGGCCCAAATAGTAGCGTTCAAACGGGGATTGCCGAAGAGCTTGGTATTCAAAATTATGACGAGACCAGAAGGAGCACCTTCCACAATTAAGGAGTGGATGAACGCCGCCATTATATTTGACGAAAGTTACAAGCAAGCGTTGGAATACGGAAAGACCTGGGATGATGAACACGGAGGAAAGAAACCGCAGAGAAGCTTTAGGAAAAAGGAAGAAGTGGCTATTAAGCAGATCACGGAGATAGACAGGAAGGAATACATGGTGAAGGGGTTATGCTTCAGGTGTGGAAAAGCAGGACACCGCATCAGGGACTGCCCAGATGTGCCAAAAAGGGAAGAGAAGAAGCAAGAAGAGCCGAAGAAGCTTACGAAAGAAGAAAGGTTCGCCAAGATTAGGGCCCTGGTAAATGAACAGCTGCAGGAAGACAAGGACTTCCTTCTCGATCTGATGGAACAGGAGGGTTTTTGAAACGGCGAAAGAGGACGATGTCTCCACCGCCGATAACTATTTCACACTTTGTACTAGCTAAGATGGACCGAAATTCTATGCACATTCCTCTCAAGTACAAAGTGGGAACGAAAATCATTGAAACAAAAGCCTTACTAGACTCTGGGGCAGGAGGGAGGTTCATAAGCACGGAGCTTGCTCGGACACTAGAGAAAAGATGGATCTGTTTACCAGAAAAGATCCGGGTGTTCAACGTCGATGGAACGGCCAATAAGACAGCGTGGATAACGCATGTCGTGGAACTAGAATTCCAGATTGCGGGAAAGGAGTTCAGGGAAAATTTCATGATCTCTGGCATTGGAGATGAAGACATGATCCTGGGACTTCTGTGGTTGAGATATCACAACCCGTCAATTAACTGGGAGACAGGAGAAATGCAGTTCCACCCTCGACGAAGAATTCAGATCAAAAGGTTCCGAGGAGTTCTGGACGAATTCGAACCCGAAATCCTTATAGGAGCCAAAACTACAGCATCACAAGAGATGGCTCATCAACAGCAGACCGTTAAGAAGGAGATCGAGGAACTTATTCCCAGCTACTTGATAGGATACCGAGATCGGTTTGAGAAAGGAAAAGCAGAACGATTCCCGCCAACTAGGACGTATGATCATGCAATCGATCTCAAACCAGACTTCATTCCTAGAAATTGCAAGCTCTATCCATTAAGTCCTATCGAACAAGAGGAACAAGACAAATTCCTTGAAGAAAACCTACGAAAGGGATATATCCACAAGTCAAAATCTCCCATGGCTTCCCCTTTCTTCTTTGTGGCCAAAAAGGAGAAAGGAGCGTTAAGGCCTACACAGGACTACCGAGAACTCAACAAAGGAACAATAAAGAACACTTATCCCCTACCCTTAATTTCGGAGCTTCTCGATAAGCTCAAAGGAGCGACGATATTTACGAAACTCGACCTTCGAAACGGATATAACAATGTCAGAATAAAGGACGGAGACCAGTGGAAAGCCGTGTTCAAAACCAACAGAGGACTTTTTGAACCAACAGTAATGTTCTTTGGACTAAGCAATTCCCCCACCACATTCCAAGCTTTCATGAACGACATCCTCTCCGACTTTATCGACGAAGGATGGTGTGTAGTATATATGGACGACATCCTCATCTTCTCAGAGAGTTGGGACGATCACAAGGAACGTACAGAACGTCTGATGCGTCATCTTAAGACGCATGATCTGTTCCTCAAACCGGAAAAGTGCGAATTCGACGTAACAAAGGTGGTCTTTCTAGGAATGGTGATCCAACCTGGATACATTGCCATGGACCCTGTAAAGTTGGCAGGAATAGCCGATTGGGAACCACCACAGACGGTGAAGGGAGTACGAGCATTTTTGGGGTTCGGGAACTTCTATCGGAAATTTATCGGAAAATACGCACATCTCACAAGACCACTAAACGACCTTCTACAAAAAAACCGAAAATTCAAATGGACGCGGCAATGCCAAATTGCCTTCGATCTTCTAAAGGCCAAATTCCTTTCCGAACCAATATTAGTAATGCCGGACGTTAACAAACCCTTCTGTATAGAAGCAGATGCTTCCAAGTGGGCTACGGGAGCAGTACTCCGACAAAAGGGACCTGATGGGGAATGGCATCCCTGTGGATATCTGTCTAAGTCCCTTTCTCCCACGGAGCAGNACCAGACTTCGTTCCCAGAAATTGCAAACTCTATCCACTGAGTCCTATCGAACAAGAGGAACAAGACAAATTCCTTGAAGAGAACCTACGAAAGGGATATATTCACAAGTCAAAATCCCCCATGGCTTCCCCCTTCTTCTTTGTGGCCAAAAAGGAGAAAGGAGCGTTAAGGCCTATGCAGGACTACCGAGAACTCAACAAAGGAACAGTAAAGAACGCTTATCCCCTACCCTTAATTTCGGAGCTTCTTGACAAACTCAAAGGAGCAACGATATTTACAAAACTCGACCTTCGAAACGGATACAATAATGTCAGGATAAAGGACAGAGACCAGTGGAAAGCCGTGTTCAAGACCAACAGAGGACTTTTTGAACCGACAGTAATGTTCTTTGGACTAAGCAACTCCCCCACCACCTTCCAAGCTTTCATGAACGACATCCTCTCCGACTTCATCGACAAAGGATGGTGTGTAGTATATATGGACGACATTCTCATTTTTTCAGAGGACAGGGACGATCACAAGGAACGTACAGAACATCTGATGCGTCGTCTTAAGACACACGATCTGTTCCTTAAACTGGAAAAGTGCGAATTCGATGTAACGGAGGTAGTCTTTCTAGGAATGGTGATCCGACCCGGATATATTGCCATGGACCCTGTAAAATTGGCAGGAATAGCCGATTGGGAACCGCCACAGACGGTGAAAGGAGTACGAGCATTTTTAGGGTTCGGGAACTTCTATCGGAAATTTATCGGAAAATATGCACATCTCACAAGACCACTAAATGACCTTTTACAAAAAAACTGAAAATTCGAATGGACACGGCAATGCCAAATCGCCTTCGATCTTCTAAAAGCAAAATTCCTTTCCGAACCAATACTTGTAATGCCAGATGTCGACAAGCCATTCTGTATAGAAGCAGATGCTTCCAAATGGGCTACAGGGGCAGTACTCCGACAAAAGGGACCTGATGGGGAATGGCATCCCTGTGGATATCTGTCTAAGTCCCTTTCTCCCACGGAACGGAATTACGAAATCTACAACCGCGAACTTCTTGCAATTTACAGAGCATTGATGGAGTGGCGACACTACCTCATGGGAGGAAAATTCAAGGTTCTAGTTCTTTCCGACCACAAGAACCTGACGTACTTTCGAACGGCACAAAAGCTGAATAGGAGGCAAGCGAGGTGGAGCCTGTTCTTATCAGAATTCGATTTAGGATTGGTACACGTTCCAGGCAAATCGATTTCACAGGCAGACACCTTGTCCAGACAAAGTAACGAACAAGATGATGTCGATAGCGACAATGAAGACATCATAGTATTACCGGATCGACTCTTTATCCGAGGAATCGATTTAGAAATGAGGAACGACATTGCTGAACGATTGGGCCCAGACGATTTTCACAAATCGGCCTTGGAACAACTTCTAGACCAAGGCGTGCCGCCAATCAAATCTGCATTATCTGACTGGAAAATCAACGGAGATCTGCTCTTTTTCAAAGAACGAGTCTACGTACCAAATGATCTCGAACTCCGCTGACGAGTTGTGCAGTCTATTCATAACACACCGGGTGTGGGACACCCAGGACAGTGGAATACCATTGAACAAGTGCAACAGGACTTCTGGTGGCCAGGAATGGCTAAATTCATCAGATCATTTGTTGATGGTTGCGTAATATGTCAGCAATTGAAAATCAACACGCACCCCACAAGAACCCCGATTCAACCACTACAACCGACACCGAATTCCTTCCCGTTCCAAGTATGCACGATGGACCTCATCACAGATCTGCCGGAATGCGACGGAATGGACTCTATTTTAGTCGTGGTGGANACGGATATAACAATGTCAGAATAAAGGACGGAGACCAGTGGAAAGCCGTGTTCAAAACCAACAGAGGACTTTTTGAACCAACAGTAATGTTCTTTGGACTAAGCAATTCCCCCACCACATTCCAAGCTTTCATGAACGACATCCTCTCCGACTTTATCGACGAAGGATGGTGTGTAGTATATATGGACGACATCCTCATCTTCTCAGAGAGTTGGGACGATCACAAGGAACGTACAGAACGTCTGATGCGTCATCTTAAGACGCATGATCTGTTCCTCAAACCGGAAAAGTGCGAATTCGACGTAACAAAGGTGGTCTTTCTAGGAATGGTGATCCAACCTGGATACATTGCCATGGACCCTGTAAAGTTGGCAGGAATAGCCGATTGGGAACCACCACAGACGGTGAAGGGAGTACGAGCATTTTTGGGGTTCGGGAACTTCTATCGGAAATTTATCGGAAAATACGCACATCTCACAAGACCACTAAACGACCTTCTACAAAAAAACCGAAAATTCAAATGGACGCGGCAATGCCAAATTGCCTTCGATCTTCTAAAGGCCAAATTCCTTTCCGAACCAATATTAGTAATGCCGGACGTTAACAAACCCTTCTGTATAGAAGCAGATGCTTCCAAGTGGGCTACGGGAGCAGTACTCCGACAAAAGGGACCTGATGGGGAATGGCATCCCTGTGGATATCTGTCTAAGTCCCTTTCTCCCACGGAGCAGAATTACGAAATCTATGACCGCAAACTTCTTGCAATCTACAGGGCGCTGATGGAGTGGCGACACTACCTCATGGGAGGAAAATTCAAGGTTCTAGTTCTTTCTGACCACAAGAACCTGACATACTTTCAAACAGCACAGAAACTGAATAGGAGGCAAGCGAGGTGGAGCTTGTTCTTATCAGAATTTGATTTAGGACTGGTACATGTTCCAGGCAAAACAATTTCACAAGCAGACGCTCTATCCAGATGGAGTAACGAACAAGATGACGTCGACAGCGACAATGAAGACATTATAGTATTGCCGGATCAACTCTTTATCCGAGGAATCGATTTAGGAATGAAGAACGACATCGCAGAACGATTGGGCCCGGACGATTTTCACAAATTGGCCTTGGAACAACTGCTGGACCAAGGCGTGCCGCCGATCAAATCTGCATTATCCGACTGGAAAATCAACGGAGATCTGCTCTTTTTCAAGGAACGAGTCTACGTACCAAATGATCTCGAACTCCGCCGACGAGTTGTGCAGTCTATTCATAACACACCGGGTGTGGGACACCCAGGGCAGTGGAATACAATCGAACAAGTACAACGGGACTTCTGGTGGCCAGGAATGGCTAAGTTCATCAGATCATTTGTTGATGGTTGCATAATATGTCAGCAATCGAAAATCAACACACACCCCACAAGAACCCCGATTCAACCACTCCAACCGATACCGAATTCCTTCCCGTTCCAAGTTTGTACGATGGACCTCATCACGGATCTGCTGGAATGCGACGGGATGGACTCTATTTTAGTCGTGGTGGACCACTCATCTACGAAGGGGGTAATTTTTACTCCATGCGCGAAAACAGCGGACGCCACCAAGATAGCGGAAATGCTGATCCAACATCTTTACAAAAGGTTCGGATTACCGGACCGAATCATATCCAATCGAGACCCCAGATTTGCAGCAGAAGTGTTCCAGGAGATGGGAAAACAATTATCCATCAAACATTCCATGAGCACTGCGTTTCACCCACAGACGGACGGAGAAACAGAACGAGTAAATCAGGAAATCGAAGTCTACCTCAGAGCGTTCTGTTCGAAAGAACAAGCTCGATGGAAAGAATATCTCCCGCTAGCAGAATTTGCCCATAACAACCGAACCCATTCAGTCCTCAAGAAATCTCTGTTTTACATGATGATGGGATATCACCCTCACCCACTTCCAACAATATTCGAAAAAATGACGATCCCATCAGTAGAGGAATGACTCCAAGAACTGAAAAGAGTGAGAGAAGAGACGGCGGGTCTATTAGAGCTAGCACGGCAACAGATGATACGAAGAGAGAAGCAGAAATTGGATATGTTCGAAGAAGGACAGAAGGTTTGGCTAGAAGCAAAGAATCTAGCCACAGGATACTCCTCAAAGAAATTAGCACCAAAAAGGGAAGGGCCGTTCAAAATCCTTAAGGCACTCGGACCGGTAACATACAAATTGGATTTACCTCATCAATGGAAAATCCACCCTGTTTTCCATGTGGCCTTATTATCGCCGTTCAAACAGACCAAAGCCCACGGACCGAGCTTCACGGAACCACCCCCAGATCTCATTGAAGGATTCAAAGAATATGAAGTGGAAGCTATAGTGGGGCATAGACTGAAGAAACAACCACGAGAATTTCTTGTATCATACACCGGTTATGACTCATCTCATAATCGATGGATTCGAATGGAAGGAATGACGAATTGTCTGGATCTCCTCAAAGGGTATATAAAGAAACATCGAGTGAAACCCAGAGACCCCATCCCAACCGAAACATAATCATGTCCAATGCATCCTCCGCCACCTCTTCCTCTTCTCTTGCTGGCAGCCAGTCAGCCCGAAACCCGAGCCCTGTTCCTACTGTGTCAGGAGAGGGCAGATATGGCAAAAACATCACCTTCCCAAACGGCCTCAAGCCCAACCTCTACCAACTTCTCCACCTCTTTAATACCGAACAGTACGACGACCAGATCCGCAGCGCCGCTAATCAACACAACCAATTGGAACCCTGTGTCAAAAGCCTGTTTTTCCTCAGGACCCAACGAAAGCTTTTCGAAAGAATTGTTGAAAGCTGCAGCCTTGAAATTGCAAACCAGGTGATGTATGCCTGTAATTATCAGTTGGGACTTGAAGGTCCTATTACGGTACCGTCCACCTTTCCCTTCCACCCCCATTTGTCCATGCCTCCCCCCGCAGATCCCAGAGCGATGTCAGAATACCCTGATTCCCTCACCTTCAGCCTCCTCGACTGTCTCAGATGACGAACAGACGGGAACAGATATCCCCATCCCGATCTCGACGACAACAGAAGCCTCATCTCTAGACTCACTGACGAACCCATGGGCAGCGAAGTCAGACTCCCCACCGCTCCCAGTTCCTCCTCCCATCCCGACAATGCCCTCGTTTATCCTGACCCCACTCCCGATCCTGACATCAAGTATAAGGTCGAGTCAGTCGACTCTCTTACCGGCTCTCAGCCTGTTGGAGGCTGGCGGTAACTGGGGGCTTTAGAAGTCTGCGGACTTCGGTGTCAAGCACCCGAGAGTGGAGCATATTCCTGTGGTTGGAGAGGAGGTTGCTCTCGCGGAGTCAGAGGACGTGGTCAAGGACGAAGATCGGGAGAACCGAACTCCCAAAAACGTCGAAGACCCACCGATAGTCAGCTTGAGAAGTCCGACTCCGGCCCCGACCCCGATGATGCAGCTCGTCGACTGCGTCTCTGCCCTGTGTGCGGATTGGAGCGCCATTTCGCCAGACATTGCCCACAGTACATGTGTCGCAGATGCTTCAAGACTGGGCCTGGACATACATCTGGACACTGCCCTGACCAACGAAGGTCTGGCCACATTGCGCGTCGAAGGCCTGATTCGAGCTCAGACTCTGTGTCGGATGGTCGCTGTTATGACGATGAGCGAAACTATAACGACGAACCCTATGTAGGGGCAGATCCAAAAAAGGTGAGATTGCTTTCGGTAGAGGAGCGGCAGGCCATGGGATGGCAACTGCCTGCGGACCCACCAGCAACTCCGATGATGGAAGTGGAAGATGAAATGCCGGAGATAGATGACAGGCCGGATACGTCATACGATTATGATGCCGAACTGTACGGAGATGGAGAATCGTAGAAGTAGGCAGCCGGAGCTTGCCCCTTGTTGAGGGGCTAATGTTACAGACTTTTTCCTTAGTAAACCCTTTCCCTTCGTCTTTACCCCTATGCTTCCCTTTTCCCTCGGACTCGTACACATTCCCAGTTCCCATTTCCTTCTCTTACCTATGCTTCTCGTTCCATCGGACTTCTACACCTTCCCTGTCCCCATTTGCTTATCCCCTTGTATTTGTCTTACTCATATCCCGACAAGCTTGGGAAACCTTATCTAAGCACCAAACTCTTCGCTTTCTATATGTAGTTAGCGTTACAACGGTTGTATTGTATTTAAGCGCTCAAGCTGAGACTCTAAGTCTCCAGCTTGACCTGGTTAATCTATACTTGTGTCAACGCCGATATCGAAGGACCTCTAAACTTCAGTAGCCACTGAACGAACTCGAACTCGAACTTGTGAATACTACTTAACGNCGAAACTATAACGACGAACCCTATGACAATCTCGGAGGGGAATGTTGAGATGTTGGTCAAAGAGTACGACCAAGACGCTCAGTTGTTGTTTGTAGGGGCGGATCCAAAAAAGGTGAGATTGCTTTCGGTAGAGGAACGACAGGCCATGGGATGGCAACCGGTTTCCAATACGCCGGCAACTCCGATGATGGAAGTGGAAGATGAAATGCCAGAAGACGATGATAGGCCGGATACGTCGTATGATTACGACACCGAATTGTACGGAGACAGAGAATCGTAGAAGTAGGCAACCGGAGCTTGCCCCTTGTTGAGGGGGTAATGTTACAGACTTTTTCCTCAGTAGACTCTTTTCCTTTCGTTCTTTCTATGCTTCTCTTCCCATCAGACTCTTACACCTTCCCAGTCCCCCATTCCATCTCTCTCACACATGCTTCTCTCTTCATCGGACTTCTACACCTTCCTAGTCCCCATTTACTTATCCCCTTGTACCTGTATTATTCATATCCCGATGGACTCGGGAAACTTTATGTAAACACCGACTTCTTCGCTTTCTATATGTAGTTAGCGTTACGATGGTTGTATTGTATTTAAGCGCTCAAGCTGAGACTCTAAGTCTTCAGCTTGACCTGGTTTATTCATACTTGTGTCAATGCCAATATCAAAGGACCTCTGAACTTCAGTAACCACTGAACGAACTCAAACTTGAACTTGTGACTACTAGCGAAGGAGTACTTCGTTAAGATAGTTGGAGTTGACGTTGCTGCGCAAGTAACGTAACAGGTTGACCATGTCATCTTTTTTCACATCATCTGTCATCTCTTTCTCATCAGCCAGTCCTACCATTTTCCTTTCCCTCCATGTTCAGCCTTTCTCATCAATCATATCCCATCTATGCAGCCTCAGATCTAGATTTGATTGCCCTGGGAGTCAACTTATGAAGTTGAATGTTATATCTTTGGTGTTAATGGCCCAGGTCTGATGAATATATACAGGTGTGTTGTGATACTGTGTTTTGGGCATTTGGGGTCTGAATTCTACATCTATGGGTTAATAGAAGAGTGCATGTATCAATTCTAAACATATTTGTGTATTTTAGTTGCTGTATAGTCCAAAGAGCTCAAAAAATTCACTGTCGAAGGAAATTGGGCTTGCAATGGTGTCATCACATTTGACACACCAAATCCCAAAAATGTCTCCAGCCAATTTAAACCCAGTTTGACAGGCCCCTTAGTACTCAGTTTGCTTGTCACAGGCCTAATCTTAGCAGGAATGAGAGAAGGTTTTCCATTTGTTCGAGATGGAAATGTCTTATCAGTTTCTATTTTTGGTTAATCTGACTACTTGATTTGGATAATCAGATGGGTGTATAAAGGAATTCAGCTCATCCAATAACACTTTGCAACACTAATTGTTATAATCTAGCTCATGTCCTCTTCTGATAGTCCATATGAGTTAAGGACCATGTAGTATGTCACATGAGGAAACCATCTGTGAAGTGCAATTGTAATTTAAGTAAGATTTCATTGAATAGAGCCAATAATAATAGTCAGAGTAGGAACTTTTCAGTGTTTCTGGCCTCATTTCTGGTGTCATTTTGGTTGACACTTCTTGAAGCTGTCACCTGCAAAAAGTATGTTGCATTATAATAGGGTTATAACACCCATAATGCATTATGAGATACATAATCATTAGCAATCCCATTATATGCCAGATACAGTAACCTAGTTGTAATAAGGTTATAATATAGTTGTAACATATCATAATAGTTACAAGTCCCGTAATAATTATGATAAGTTACAATGCCATTACAACTCTACTGGACAGTAAATATGTACCAAATTCTTATCAGAATCACTCACACATGTAGCACACATAAATAGAAATGCAAAAATCCATGTATATTGAACCACACTACAATAGGGCATTGAAGGTTCCAAACATGATTCAGTCAGCCTTTGTGTTGAAAACTCTACAGGTGACAGGTGGCTTTGATGTCATCTAGGGAGACAAGTCAACTTCAGGCATATTCAAGACCAAAGTTGAAATAGATATGCACCATACATAGGGGAAATACCCTTATGACAGCACACTCAGAAACAAGTCCAGTTGGGTATTGAGAGCATTGAAAAGTAAACATTTATTGTGAACAAGTAGGACAACAAGCTGGTAGTGAGAGGGTGATGAAGGAAGCAGAGTAGAATGCTGAATACTCTTGGCCTTCTTGTTGAGACTGTAGGCAAATGGCAGCAGCAGTAGACTTGTTGAAGATATGGAGACCAGTGGTTCCAGCAACCTGGAGTTGACAGTTATTAAAGTAGGCAGGGACAGTGACAATAGCATTCTAGGTGGCACCACCAAGATAGGCCCCTAGTGGTTTCATTCATCTTCAAGAAGTTCTTTGTGGCATCACCAATAAGATGCTCCATGACTGAGAAGGAGACATATGAAAGGCATTGTTCAGTTACCTTGGTCATTGGTGACAATCTCAACTACAACTAGTGCAGAGAAGAGTTGTCAGTACATACATGAAAAGACAGCAAGAAACTCACCCTCTACAACACCTCTCAAGCATCACACAATATATGTCATGATCTGACATAAGGCTTGAGTGTTCACCTGGCTTGTCCAGCAGCACAGACTTGACAACAAATCCAAGAAGCATGCAACTTGAGATGGTGGCAGTAGTAGTTGTTGTTACACTACCTGTGCAGCAATGTTGAAGACTATCAGCATCCACTGCTCAGGTTTACAAGTCAAGTTTGAGTATGCTCAAAGGGGTCTTTGAGGTTCAGAGTTCTGTTTGATGTTGTGTTGACACAAATAGGTATATTTAACCAGGTCAAGCTAAAGAACTAAGACACTGGTAAAGGCGCTTAAATAGATACAACTGATGTCTACATAAAGTCTACATGTAAGCAGTAGTGTTGGTTAAATAATAGTGATCCCTGATGCTGTTGGGATATTATACAAAGCAGTATTACATGAAAGAGAAAGAGAAGAGGGCTGGGAAGGTGAATATGTCCAATGAAGTGAGAAGCATAAAAGAGAAGGAAAAGGGGGCTGGGAAGGTGGATAGGTCTGATAGAAAAAGAAGCATGTATATGTAACAAGGGGAATTTGTAACAGTACTTATAGTGGTCAAAGGTCAGCATGTGCATAGCTTCAGGTTCAATGAGATGTACAAAGGTGTGTTGTCTCTTGGTCATTGGCAGACAACATGTACCTGACAATGTGTCTCTCTCTATTGTAGCCTACCAAACACTTCTAGAATGATATGGGTCAAGATCAGCAGTCAAAGAAAATATCTATAAGGGTAAAATCTGTATTAGTGAGCCAGTAGGACTGGTAATGGTATTGGAGCCATTTTCAATTTTATGTATCTTTATACCTTCAATAAGCTAGTTATCAATGTTGCATATTGTAGTAGACCTTGCTGAGGTCAGAACTGGTGATTTTTGAACTTGATGGAGGGAATGGGGGAGCTGTCATTGATGACGTTCATTGATAGTGGTGGTTTGGGCAAAGGGTTAGACATGGGAATTTGTCAATGCTGCAGCACTTTGGCCACCATGAAGTTGTGGTAGTTGCCTCACATGTTGTGATGAGAAACCTCAGTTAGCCTGTTCTCAGAAGTAGAGGAGTATGTATTATTCTATAGTATCTAATACTAAGTACAATGTGAGTAGAGTTTGGTTGCCAGAGGCTGTCTGAGGCTTGGCAGGCACATGCCTAGATAGACTGTCAAGTAGATGATGGCAAACCCAAGCTCACCATCCACCACTATCTTCCAAAGAGGTTGTTGTCTTATTCTACCCACACCAGCTTTATAGTTCATAGACAGGCTAGACTTTGGTACTCAGAGCTGGTTACATTGTGGTGTTGTGCAGGTTTTTTGTATACTGTTGCACTAAGAACTGTAATTGTGTTATAATATGCATTTACTAGAGTTGTAACTTGCAGTAATGATTTCATATGGGTTATAATATAGTTGTAATGTGGTTGCAAGGTAGCTGTAGAGTAGTTAAAATATTTTAATATATTATAACTAGGCTATAATACACTTAAAATCTAGCTGAATTTATTATGGTACCTTGTAACCCTCATAATTCTGTTGTAAGGATATTATAGTGCTATGTACTTTTTGCAGGTGGTTTCTGGCAGAAACAGATGGAACAAAGAAATGACTATTTGACATTTCACCAATCCACTGTCATTTCTGATGTTCATTCCTCAACATGTTGCTGCTCTTCCCTTCACAGGGTAAGATGGTCAAAATGACAGATCAGCAATGCTGTGGAAAATATGAGAAAAACCAAGGATTCTCTGAAAAAACCCTGAAAATTCTACTAGTGGTGATTGAATGGTTTTTTCATGCAATTTGCCAGGAATACACTGAGAATCCACTGCAGAATATGTTGGGAATCTACCAGAATCTGCAGGACCAGAAGAACCAGACAATTCCCTGAAAATTTCCTTGTGCTTGGTACCTGCCTCTACATATCATGTGGGTGCAATAATTATTCCAATTAATGTATGAAAAGGACATAGTAAAGAGAGTAATGCAGATATATTGACACTAATACTATTGATGAACATGTGATGTGTAGCTGAATAGACTAGATGTATTGACAGCTGCAACTAATATGGCTCATGCAATCAATCATCTTCAGTGTGTTCTCCTGTAGACATATGAAACAGAGTCAGGGTGTGTTTAAAGGCAGAATAGGGTGGAAAGATACCTTGATGAACAAGGTCTGGCAGTGCATCAGAGTTAAGACTTGATGAGTTGTGAAAGCTATCTGGGTTGCAGGTGTGAGATAGATTCAGAACTAATGTCAAGTGAGATCTGGGTACTAAGGTCAGTGACGAGTCCTGGAGGGAAGCATAGGTTTACACATCTTATTGCCCATATATCCTTCCCAACTAAGTGGAGTTGAATCGCAATTTTAGTCCTCTCTGGATCTATCTGTGAGAAATATGTCATTAAGACATCTTCATCAAGTATCATCAGTGCAGAGGGCAGGGCCAGCACCCTCTAAGTCAATGACACTTGATGATGATGTGGCATGTTGGAGGTCAAGGGGCAGATGTCACACTTGTGTAACACTTGTACTCAAAATTTCACTAAGTTCTTTTTATTGAGAGGCTGCTGAATTCTGGGGAATGTATGGTTTATTCTGGAAAATTGTAGACTTTGAGAATGCACAAGATAATAGCAGGTGAAGTTGTGAATTGTCTGTGGATTCTCAATTTTGGTCAGAAATTCTCACAATTCCCTAGTGGAGAATTCTACCATTTCATGCTGTGCAGCTGTGCAAAACCAGAGATTATCACTGCAGAGGATGTGGAAAGAATCCAGTAATTCCACAAAGATTCTCATGACATTCTCTTGCCATTTCACCACTATTGTTTTTTCAGTAGAATCTATATATTCTACAAATATTCTCAATAGATTCTTCTTGAGCTCTAACATTCTAATGTACATCAATGTCTGGACTTGAAAGAAAAATCTATATGCTGCTGTGTCCATGTGCACACTTGACTTGTGCTGCATCTGCCATATCAATGCATATAGTTGAGTCATGTTCTGCTCACCTTCTCAACTATCCAGAGATTGATAGATATTGGGTGGAATTTATAGTCTTGAATGGGATAGCATGGCTCAGGTGTGCCTTCTACTTTACTTTTTTATGTTTCTTTGCTTACTCCTCAAGTCAGCAGTTAGATTGCTCCTGCAAGAGTTTTGGCTGCAGAAATAGGGTTTACAGTTTCAAGCTGCAGAATAGATGGAACTATTACTATTATCAAGCAGCTAACCAAGCTCTTCAGGCCAGAGAGGCAGCATTTTGTTGCTGCTGCCACTGATTTCTTTGACTCTTCTACCAATTCTTCATTATCCAGCTGATCCTCTGCCTCCTGATGTTCAGCTTCAGCCTTCTCAGTGCTCTTTTGATGTTTCTTGTATTCCTGAGCCATATAGTTCAGTTTCATTATAATACAGTCTATCAAATTGTCATTGGTGATGTCTTTGAGCCTCTGTTCTGCTGCTAGACTTCCTGATGCATAGATATGTTCCAGAACCTTTTTCCCATGCATCTGGTTACTACCTTCTTCCATTAATGTACTCCAATTGAACTAAAGTAATGGTTTCTTTGTGGCAGCATTGAAGATGCTCAAAAACCTATGCCTCTACTATGAAAACACAAGGCCTGTGGTGCCAAAATACCCCCGAAAAAGGTATATATATAGTTCTTGATTCTCAGTTTTGTTTTGCAAGTTGGTTTGGTGTGGTTCACTGTTACTGCAACATTAAGAATAATTCTCAATGTCTCACTTGGTAGTTCAGAGATGATTGCCTTCAAAACAACTTCTCAGATCAAAAATAGGTGTTTGTTTGTATAATATTTATCAGTTTTGTGGTTTTATCAATCACTTGGAAAGCAAATACTAGTATAGATTTTGACCAGAAACTGCCCAAAGAATAAACTTCTTCTAAGTGAGAACAAAGGTACCTCTTGTACCTAAATATAGCCCTCTTAGCTATGTTCTGCAATGATTCTCAAGAGGACAGATCTTCTAGACACTGCTAGCCTGAAACCCTCTCTGATTCATGTCGAAACACCAGACTATACTGATGCATGTCAGCTACCCTCTTAGTAGACTGATACAATGTTTCTCTTATTAGAAAACATGCCTCTTGTATTAAAAACTAAGCTCTTTCTAGCTTTTATTTATATCTCTGGTTTGGGTTACAATTTCAGGTCTCAACTAGCCTGTGCCTCTTGCACAACTAAATAAGCTAGAGCCCAAAGTGGTTGAAAAATACTGATTGCCAGTAGCTCTTCTACCTGAACAACATCATATACTCTGGTAACCAGTGGGCAGTATCTCTCCTGCCTTCCACCTACAAAACACATCCCCTTATATACCCTACAACATAAATAATCTAATATATCTGTCACAAATACAAATAAAACTGAGTCAGGTGATAAATATTATATAAACTGAGCTGTGTTTGGTAATTTCTCTGTCACAGTGTCCAATTGTAGTCAGGCTTCATAGCCATAAACTCTTTTATTCTTTTCCTATAACGATTGTGCAGTCTTCTGACACTAACCATTTGCAATTTTCTCTATCAAACAGCTCTTCTTCCAACTCCATTTGAAAATATTATACTTCCATGCTGCTCTGCACAGTTCCTTCCTTCTCCGTCTACTATCATCTGCCCTATAGACACATAATATGCTTCCATCTCTATGTTTAAAGTGTACATGTAAGCTCAGCTGTGCTGGTTTCTTGTTATACAGCTTTGTCTTCCATTTTTCTGTGATACAGGCACTCTTCCAGTAGCTGATCATCTATTTCATTCTTCAATTTGACATTCAGTATCTCAAGTATCCCTTGCCAATAATTTGTCATCCTCTGTTTCATATCTGTTTCTCAATAATATTCTTATATGTGTATCATTGAAGGCTTTTATTCTTCCTTCAAGTTGGGTATAGATTGAAAATATCATTAAAAGTGAAAATATTCCCTTTAGTATGCTTTCAATAGAGAAGTATTATGTGGTGTGGTTCTCTACAGGTTTCAGGATGCTCCTCTGTGTTCAGATTCACTGTTTATTTTCATACTAGCAGTAGTTGGGTACCCTTGTATGGCCTACCATCAACCATTACTCTGCTAATATTTTATATTCTTCTCTACTACTTGCTTTGACTAGCTGCTCAGGGCTCACACTAGTCCTCAATTCCCTTGTTTATGTCATTTTCAACCATAAAAGTGCAAAATATTCTCTATTTGCATGTGAAATAAAAGGTAAAAGTTATGCATATCAGCATCCTTTGGCCAGGCATTGTTTTTTTCATCAATTCCAAAAGGAAACAAAGGTAAGGATGCACCCTTGAGCTTTGTACCAGTCAGCTTCTCAAGTGTTTTATTGACTAGAGTCTGTATTTGCATTAGCTTTACCAGTATCAACTACAGTAAGTGTTTCTGTTACTTGATTTCATTTGAACTTGCTGCCTTGACACTCTTTCTCAATGCCAGCTCTGCAAAATCCTCCTCTATCAAAGTCACTGGTCCATTCTCAGCACTATTCTCATTTTGCAAAACTTCACCACCTTCATTTGCTGACTGTCCTTGTACAGCAGTTCCTGTGCTACTATCACCATTGCCATCCTCATCAACATTCTCAATCTCCAACTGCTCTTCAATAAATGCAACTCTATTCTTCACATCTTCAATGTCTGCCTTTAGTGCCTTTGCAACTTGAAAAAGTGCTTTGATTTTGTCTTTAGTGAGCATTTCATATTGTTTGAAGTCAGCTTCAAGCTCAGCTAGCTTTCAACAGGCCTGTCTAGACACTATGGATTTGGCCCTGGACCTTGAGCTTG
This sequence comes from Moniliophthora roreri, assembly GCA_001466705.2. Taxonomy (NCBI): domain Eukaryota; kingdom Fungi; phylum Basidiomycota; class Agaricomycetes; order Agaricales; family Marasmiaceae; genus Moniliophthora; species Moniliophthora roreri. The sequence continues at coordinate 818,657 of LATX02000175.1, forward strand.
AGGTAGATGAGTTGACATGGTTAGGGAGGGAAGGACAAATTCCAGCCAGTCAAGGACACAATGTCTTGTAGTCAATGATCTTCACTGTCAGCTATGAGCTCCAGAGCTCTAAGGCCAAAATTGATGACATCTCAGGCACTGGCATTGATATCTGAAGCACTTTGCTTCTCTTCTACTTGCATGATTGGCAGCTGTCCTTTGTAAAATGAGCTTTATATGTCTACTATCACTATGTACAAGGTGTTCTTTTAACATGGTTTTCTGATTGAGAAAACACTTAATCTTCTTGCAAAGAGAATTTTTATAAAACCATATATAAATTCTAAATTTCAATTGTGTCCTCTCAACAAGAATATGCCTGGAGAATACTAAATTTTCAGCAGCAAAAGATATAGAATTTTCAAATTCTGAGAATTAATAGATAATACAATATATTAGAATAATTTCTATACTGAGAAAACATTAAATTTTCTCTGGTTGAAAATCCTCAGAAAATGCTGATAAGATAAGATAAAAATTCCATATTTTCTATTGTGGGAAAGTCAGAGAAAACACTAGGAAAACACTAGGAAAATAGTAGGAAAATCATGTGAAAACACTATATTTTAAAGCAGTTTTTAGATAGTTTTCATATAGTTTTCCTTTTGTATTTAACATGTTTTCTCACTATTTTATAAGGCAGAAAATCTAGTATATTTGTAATTAGAAAATTAAAGGATAATTCTATAATTTCATTATTATAAAATAATAAAAAAACACAGACTCTTCTGGAAATTAAAATCCAGAGTATGCTTGCTGTTTTCAATATGTGATGACAACTTGAAACTAATAGAATTTTCTGTTCATATAGTTTTCCTTTTGTATTTAACATGTTTCCTTTGATATAAAATCCAAAATCTTATATTTATTTTCTAAATGTTTTCTCACTATTTTATAAGGCAGAAAATTTAGTATATTTGTAATTAGAAAATTAAAGGATAATTCTATAATTTCATTATCATAAAATAATAAAAAAACACAGACTCTTCTGGAAATTAAAATCCAGAGTATGCTTGCTGTTTTCAATATGTGGTTCTTTTTATGCTATTAATACAAAGGAAATACACTCAGAATACTGCTATATATTTGCTTCCAGACAACACTCAGAAAATTCTATTAGTTTCAAGTTGTCATCACATATTGAAAACAGCAAGCATACTCTGGATTTTAATTTCCAGAAGAGTCTGTGTTTTTTTATTATTTTANTTATATTTATTTTCTAAATGTTTTCTCACTATTTTATAAGGCAGAAAATTTAGTATATTTGTAATTAGAAAATTAAAGGATAATTCTATAATTTCATTATTATAAAATAATAAAAAACACAGACTCTTCTGGAAATTAAAATCCAGAGTATGCTTGCTGTTTTCAATATGTGATGACAACTTGAAACTAATAGAATTTTCTGAGTGTTGTCTGGAAGCAAATATATAGCAGTATTCTGAGTGTATTTCCTTTGTATTAATAGCATAAAAAGAACACCTTGTACATAGTGTATACTCTGAATGCAACCTACATTCAAATTCATCACTGCCCATGTGGTATATAAAAGAAGGAAGGCAAAAATGTAGAGGAACAGTACCGGCTGGTGACCTAGGCATGCCAGATCATTCCAGAGAGAATGTCTGGAGAATCTGCATCATAACCTCAGTGGAACCTCTGCAGATCAATGACATTCTCAGGATATTCCCATTTTGGGGGATTTTGGAACACTTTCAAGAGAATCTCTGATGGATCAGCAGATTCCCTCCACATTCTCACAATGTGTAACCTGGCATTTTGCACAGTGCTATGTAATCACCACTACTGGTCTGAATCTCATTGGCAGTACCTGATTTAACAGTAGTGATGTCAGAAGCTGAAAATACTGAAGTAAAATGACTTGTGCTGATGATGTATGTGTATTGCTTCAATGGCCCTTAAGATGGAGTTTCAGTTGATGTAGTCTCCTAGCCTGGCTCTTGGCTCTGTGTATGGTGTTTCTGAGTAGTGTTGTTAAAAGCTTAAAGTGCTATTTGATCACACTATGGACATCCTATCCACTTCCAAGTGCAATAATGGGAAAAGATGCCCAATGATGCCAAAACAGATGCTAGGCAGATAGTCACACATGAGTCACATCATCCTTGTAGATAGATTGATAGATAATTGATCAACTTTATCTTCTTTCCTTCATCATTGTGCAGTTCTTAATGGTCAGCACCCCCTCAACAGCACAACAGCATCATGATCATCTCAAGAACAGATGCTGACATTACAACCAAAAGCATGCAGCTATTGCTGTGATTGGTGCTGTTGCATCATTTTTGCCCTCAATTGGACATAAGGAGTCACAGCCAATGAGAACATCCATGCTCACCAGTGAGCATGGATGCATGAGCTACTTACTGGCAGTTATCTGAGCAGCATATGAAAGGATTGATGAATAAAGAGTGATAAGATGGTAAGAAGAAGCAAGTTTACGAGAGTCTAAATGGGTGTGACAAGGAAAGGATGGGAAATCTGATGCCATCAAACAGCTCTCGTACGATACCCGGACCGGGGTAGACCTTCAATTCCGTGATGTTCACGGAGTCCGGACCAACTGGGAACCCGGATCTTACATCATAGATAGTCACAGACTCACCAACGCTTTTATCCCGTCTGCAGCTTCTTCCACAACACAAAACCAATGCGCAACACATAATTTCATCATTGGCAGACTTCTTGTATCCACATATGTCAAGATGTTTGGAATTGAGGTAGTAATAAATGTGGTACGTGAATGTGATAATAAAAGAAGGAAATGAATGTGAGGGATGGCGACTCACGTTGGACTCATGGTGCCGCCAAAACACCTGGAAACGGTGGCCGACGTTTACACGGACTGGATCAGACTGATCCAACCGTACGGCTCAATTTTGGCGTGTCCCAGTGCCACCAAACAGACCCTAAAAGTCTGGCCCGAAACTGTCATCGCGGGCTGAGGGCCATAATTTCGAAATGTAAATAAAGAGCAACTCAGTTTGGTTAGAAAATTTACACACGAACGTGATAATTCTACTCAAAATTGAACTGTGGAAACGACAGGTGAAAAGGTCGCGGTCAGAGTAGATAGTCGTTTCTGGGCCGTTTCGTTCCTCGAATCCGGCGGGAGCCTGAGAAATGCCGTCAGAAACAGCCGAAACAGTTCTACTCTAACGATAAAAGTTGGTTGTACAGGGGCCACGAATGACTGTGAAATTTAGCGATTAATCTCAAGCCGACGCAAAGACGTGCTCTGCATATCATCTACTACACATCTTCCACTCCGTTTTCAGGGCGTAGTATTTAAATATGACTGATAACGACGAGGCGCCTATCATTGTCTTCATAAGCTCAAAGATCATACTATAAATGAAACACGTACATAGGATGCGTGTCCCTCTGTGTCGCTCTGTCGAGGTGATAGGAACAGTCTATCGTCCGGTATGTGCAAAATGGAGGGATTGACCCCTGTAAATGAGCGGGACACCCTGAGACTTTCGTTTACCAAAGCCATGCGAGTTGTGAAGTTATCTCTGGAACCATCCTTTATCGGAGAGGGCGGTCTCGGTCTCGAGCAGGATATTTCAAGAATCGAACTCTCAGGCATTGGCGGCACAGAAGTCGAAAGATCGCGGGTGGCAAATTGGGTTGTGAGCTGCGTCCCATGTGCGAATACAAGTTCTGAGCACTTCGAGAGTGTTTGCGTTGATTCGTAACCTTCTCGGCGCGATACTGCTTCACTGGAATTGGATATGGATGCTGAAGACCGTCTCGTAGCCCAGTATATGGCCACTGCATTTAGGGTGACCTAGGGAGAATGTGTAATGTCGGTCAGGACTGCATGATAATAAAGACGAGTGACACTGACATCCAAGCCGCAAGAACCCAGGCATACCCACCCCAATTGATGCCCCTCGAAAGATGTAAGGACTGCGATGTTGATCTGAAAAATCAAAGGTCAGAGTGAAATATTATCCAGCAAATAAAGAACTGACCAGAGAGGTTGTAAGTGCTGCAGCAGATGCACTGGAACCAGTCAGTATCTCGAATGTCATTTTGGATAGAACTCACACTAAAGTACGTAGGGCGACTAGCTTGATAGCAGGGCTCATTTTATGGCTTCTTAAAAGGGGCCAAAGAAATAGGCCATTCAGGAAGATGTTAATCCACCTGTTCGATATAGTGAGTCGAGAATGGGGACGTGATGTAAGAGAGTTACCGCACGCGTCGTAGCTGAGTAGGGGTATACTAGAATAGGCTTTCAACCCAATGACACAGACGCCATCGTCCCTCCAGAAGTGAACTCGACCTGGACAATAAACCGATTGCTGAGAACTGACGCGTCGTAATAGATTAGGAGTAAACTACGTACCGATAACCGCGAGAACTATCACCCCGGCATATACCGCCACCATCACCATGGACAGGGTGTAAATGGGTGAACGAAAGCGGCTCGAGCCCAGTGAAGGCGACCAGACTACACGTGCCTTCTCAGCTATTCAGACAAGTCAGGCCAGAGTGAAGTCCAAAGGCTAGCGAGCTCCATACAGAGTAAGCAGTAGATCAGAAGTTTGGATGTTGTGTAGAACGCAATGCAAATATAAATCGCGGTTTGACAGGCCACCATATCGGTTTCCAGACCAATTCCGAACACAACTATCCCACCTTGGGAGGAGGAAGAGGTCATTGGTCATCGTCGATCGCCTCACGTAAGGATGATGGGACTCACTTGCAAAAAGGAATAACCAAGAGTCGACAAAGATGAGAGTGATACACCATCGTGGCCAAGTCATTTTTGAAATCGAAGTCCAGCTGGAAAACTGCTGCAAAGAACAGGAGAGACAATGAGAAAGAACGGATACGCCTGATTCTCAAGTTGAGCCAGGCATACCATAGAGTCGAATGGAGAGACTCACCGAGCAAGCATACCAGGGAGCTCAGTACTTGACATCCAGTAGAGGAGAAAACCACAGCCATGATGGAGGGACATGGAAACTTGCTGCAGGCACCAACCCATATATAACTTTGAGCAAAGTCTCGGAAGCGATCGATCCGGTTGGCGGAAGCCAAATCGTCGGGCTCATTTTGAGTCCACGACGGTTCCATGCACCCGTGTCATAACACCGACACCACTTACACCTCTGACACGCCCAATGTCATGACATTTCTGACAACAAACTCACGGTGTTCTTCGCAACTCCAGCCTAGCCGTTCGTTGAATCCTCTGAAGGACCTTACCACATAATCGTTCTGAAAGTCGGCGGAAGATCTTGGCATTCTACGATTTTCCTAGGGCGGAACGGGAGGACTGTGCAGGACCGCCGAGGGTACTCGAGACCCTTGCCGTCAAAGTTCCATGCTACCTAGGGTTGCCTAAGTTTCTCTTCGCGCTTCGCGCCTCTCCTCATCTGCCATATTCACTATCCACTATATCAGTGTATTGTGCATCACTGAGTGAAGACTACAGTGATCACACATCTTGAGGTCCACTCATCGTACCTCCTTCTATTTGTAGGAGGGAATCACAGGTAAGTTACCAGACACTCCGCCGACCCCCAGGTAACTTACCTTGTAAGTTTGAAATCGGTAAGTTTCTTAGGGTTCCTTACGCAACCCTAACATTGCTACCCTCGAAAATATATAGGGTGCCGTTCGATGGCACCACGGACGTCCTATCCGTTTCCGCGTGTCAAAAGACTTGAGATCAAGTAGAAGTGAATATCGGTCTTCACACAGTAATGATTTTGGACCTGAGAAGGCAGGCATCCAGGCTTCAGCATGTGACAAGCGGAACCGATGCCGGTCAGAAAAAAATAATAGATCCGTTTCGTGGAGAAATCGGACGGCTACAATTTTGCTGGGTCCGAGTAACAAACCGGTGCCATCGAACAGGGCCTAGGGTCATTTGGATTCGGGGCCTCTAACTTGCGACGATAAATGTAAATTCAGTAATTATAGGTGTATACAAGACAGTATGTGCCCAAAAAGTAGGAGTAGGAGACCGCACTCCTGGAATTCCGGACTCTCTGCTGATTCCTGAAGCCCAGAAGCTAGGTTCCGCAAAAAGGGCAAAGCCGGAATTAGGCCTAATAATCCAGGGTTCTCAGGGACGACCGAGTACTGAGCGCTCAAACCCTTTTCCCTCGGATTTCAACTATTATGACGTTGACCTCGAGAAGTCGCAAACGAGGGACTTCCACCAACGATATTGGGCGTGTTACCAAGAAGCAAAAGACAGAACGTTCAAAGCCTCATGCTGAAGACATCCAAGTATGGGATATGTTCCACTGCTACTGTCCTGCTGGCCTTACTTGTATTTCAGTACCTCTCTACCATCGACGTTCCACTATTCTTCCCCCCTATTCCATCACCGCCCATGTTCTCTCCTCAAAGCCCTTGCACTTGTAGCCAACCATGGATCACCCATGGCATGCCAAACTTCCAGGACACATACTTGTTCTACGTCCCCTCAGATCATCCTGCACTTTGCTCGCTTTCACTCGCAGTCGTCCCGCAGTCCAGCAGAAGCAGAAGCATACTCACATCTGTGACCAAGACTTCTCAGATCGACGAGATTTGGGAACCGAGATCCAGTATCCTTCTTTCAGAAGATCGACACGAGCATCAGCCGATCAGCGCCATGTTCGCCGTGCCAAGTTCAGAGGACGTCTTTTGCTATTGATTCTCGGATGATAAGGCTCCTACACTAGCCTTGCAGGCATTTCTATGGTCCACGTCGCCATCTTCCTATCGTCATTTGCGGCCAATATGAACCCTCTTTTGTTTAATCCTATACTGCACAAACTATTCCTTGACTACTTATCGACAACTTGTTCCATATCCGTGTATGCATTCAATGCCAGTTGACCACCTAAATGAGCATACAGAACATTTCCACTCTTGATTTCGCCCTTTCGAATCATGTCCACCATACCTGCCAAACTCTTTCCCTCGTAAACTGGATCTGTAATGAAGGCATCCATCATCGCTCCATACATTATCGCATCAATCGTTTTCTTGTCCGGAACTCCATAGATCCCAGCATGATATCGCTCGTCTAGCTCAATGTCTGCCTCCGTGATATCGTCTACATTCAACCCGATCTGTGCAGCCGTATTTTTCGCGATCCGAAGTACCTGTTCCCTGGTCTCTGCAGGTTTAGCAGATGCATCGATCCCGATTATCCGTCTGCGTGCGCCAGAAGGATTAAGGGTCGACAATAGCTTGAATCCTGCAATCATTCCTGCGAATGTCGACCCTGTAACTGCACAAACGATCACTGTGTCGAAAAACACTCCAAGTTCCTTCTCTTGTGCCGCCACTTCGAAGGCCCATCTAGCGAAGCCCATACCACCAAGTGGATGATCGGAAGCACCAGCGGGTATATAATAAGGTTTGCCGCCTTCTGCTTCAACTTCAGCAGTGAGGGAAGCAGCGGTGGGTTTATGTTCAATTCCGAATGTAGATGGATCAAGGCGTGGTTCTGCTCCCATCAAACGAGATAATTGTATGTTTCCGACTTTATCATACACTGGATCATTCCAATCAACCCAGTGTTCTTGAACCAATTTGGCCTGTTATGGTGTAAAAGGTGAGGCGAAGAGCGAACAACGGTAGAGGTACTCACCTTCAAGCCATGTTTTGTAGCAACCGCGGCAACCTGACGCGTGTGATTGCTTTGTACACCTCCAATACTAACTAGAGTATCAGCTCCTTTGGCCAAGGCATCGGCGAGCAGGTACTCGAGCTTTCTGGTTTTGTTTCCACCAAACGCTAGACCAGAGTTGCAATCGTCCCGTTTGGCCCATATCTTGACTTTGCCGCCTAGATCTGTAGTCATTCGATCCAAGAGATGTATCGGGGAAGGACCGAAGAGGAGGGATTTTCTGGGGATGCTGGCGAATGGCTCAGGAAGCTCGATTTGGGACATGATTACTGGAGACGGGCAAGGAAAGACGGGTTGTCCGACTCTTATATCGGCGAATCCACCTTATATCGGACTTTCGGATATATGGAAATTGGACGGACTGATGAATCAAGACTCAATGGGGCACACTGGAATACGATAATTTGGAATATGAAGGTAAGACTTCTGTACCCTGCTCTCTGCAGTAATTGACGAGAGGAACACAAGGATGGACAGAACTAGCATGGGTCTGATGTATGTAGTATGAACTTGAAATAATCCCAAAAATCAAGGTCTCTTTTTCACAACGTACTCTACAAATCTTTGGTTAACACTGGCCTCCGGCGACGTCGATGTCAGCTAGAGTAGCGATTTGAGAGTCGTCGAAGAGCCTGATACGATCTTCAGGCACTCCCTTAAACGCAGCCGCGAACCTCTCGTCGGAGTTCTCAGCACCTTCGACGAGATGTATCCAAATACATCTAATGAAATCTCCACCATGGGTCTTGAAGCTATGAGGCTCCTCGTGAGATAGCGAAGGCATTAACGGTAACAGGCTACTCACGCTTCAGCGTAAATTTCAGGGTCCTTCTCAGTGGAATCACCAATCGCCAAGAAGTTCTTCTGCGGGTAGATCCGCTGAATTCGGGCTATCTGGGACAACTTGTACTCCAGCTTGGCATCTTCGTCTTCACTGAATGAGTCGAGGATAAGCCCGAGGTCGGTGATGGTGAGGTTACGAAGGAAGAGGGGACCTCTAGCTTCTGCGAAAGAGGTGCTGATGAAGTCGCGCAGGAAGGGGTACAACTGGAATGGCGATCCAGACACGTATATGAACTGAGGTGAGTTGAGGGTCCGCGCCAGCGAAGCGTAGAGCTCGGGCATTCCGGCAACCGGAGTTGGGTCATCCAAGAGCGTCGTCTGGGCAAGCTTTATCTTGTCAAGGACATTTGAAATCTTTATCGTGTCGTCAATATCTGTAGTTTACATATCAATGTCCTGAAAAATTGAACAGGACGAGATAAACGCTCACCAGAAATAACACCAAACCCGTCTGGTGGCGAAGGGAATATGGTTACGTCGGGTGTGAAATCGTTATCCACCGCCTCAGCCTTGAACTCTGTGGCATCATCACACTGACCGACAGAGACGCTGCTTGTAACTACGCCCAGAGACGTCTCTGGTAAGGTAGCCGTTTCGCTGCATCCATCAACTTTGACCTCCACTTCCTTCCCGGACAGCCCAACAGCCGCGAATAGCTTTATCCTTTCCAAAGCACCATCAATCTTGTCCCCAACATCCAAACCCAATCCTTCAAGAGCGTCTCCAATGACTGAGGTCAAAGGATCAAGATCCAACTGCTTGAGAAACACAAATGACTGCATGTCAACGAGGGTGTTTTCTGGGCTCGCTGGATCTTGAAACGCCGGTGCATCGAAAACCAGCACATCGTCCAAAAAGTTGATGCCTTCAAAGAGCCTGCGATTGTGAGGAGCGGCCATCACAGCGAGGGAAAGAGAAAGGGCTACAGCAACCGAGCTGAACTTCATGATGTTGGAGACTCGTAAAAGGAGGGTGGAGTGCTAGACCTGCTATCTGCAAAGGGAAAAGCGAACGAAGGGAAAGCGAAGACCAAGACCTAAACAAAGTCTGTAAAAGAACAGTGCCGCCTGTGCACCGTTTCGCGCTGGTTAACAAGGGTCTCAAAACACATCAGTAGTCCCAACTAGTCCTTTATAAGACCGTAGCGTCGACATGTTAGTTTCCTTGAATGCGGGCGAGTATTGCACTGGGATGCGAGGTCATGTTGGTGAACAACGAGGATCTTGATCACCCTTGGCGCGACGTGGCTGGCATCCTGCTGGCATCATACTTTACTGGTTGACAGCAAATTCTCCGACTCCCTTTATTCCGAAGCAACCATCATCACTATCAATCAAAAACAGGCTATGCTTTTAACAACTTCGCTGAAACTGTGAGGATATTAAGCAAACTCACAGTGAGCCATTTCCACATGAGTACAGAATATACACTAAGGGAAGCATGGACATGGAGGCTATGGTACTGCTCGGTCTTGCCAACGACTGTAAATCCCAATCTACCTTCACGAATATCGTTGATCGGTGACAGACACATCCATTCCTTCTGCTTTCAGCTTTTCCAATCGAACCATGGTGTGCACGGATGGCTGAAAACGTGCTGCTGTGCGGATGCGACACCGGCGCAGACAAGCTACAGAAGAAGTGGCCTCTTTTTGATATCTTGACTCGAGCAGATCCAAAAGTCCTTCAGCGTTCATCTGCGAATGGACCTCCAATGAAAGACCTTCCAGCTTTGGCAACAAGATTTCACCACCGCAGGTGCACAACAGGTCTGGAAAGGATACCAAGACCTGGATAAGTGAGACGTGAAGCTCGTGGACTGTTGGAACCGCACGAAGCAAAGAGTTAAAATCCCGCTCGTTCCAAAACGAATCTTGGATTCGTAGCGACACAAGAGGCGGCGAAGAACGTCGTAGCAACTCCAAAATTGGGGCAGCTTTGAGACGACAATCCCGGAACTCAGTGCCTGGAGTAGGTCGGTCCATACCTTCCAAGCGTAAAATCTCTAGGCAAGGAACGTCGATGAAATCTAGGATTCTGAGATCCTTTTCGACCCTAATGTCAAGGAAGCGCAAATGGGTCAAAGAAATCATAGATAATGGCATCGGGAGGAAACTGCCTCGATCGTGGACCAATAGTCGACAATCCTCCAAACGCTTTGCTTCACCCAGAACGCGGAGCGCTAGTTCTACATTGTACGTTCCTGCGAGACGCACAAGCTGGCGGAATGGGAATGATGGATAAATGTCATAAAACGGGACGACGAAGATTCTGGCGTCCCGCAGCACGGGCGCATTGGAAAATATTTCCGAGACGTCTTCCGCGTGGTAATGCTGAACATGGATTTTCAGCTTTTGTAATAGAGGGAGTCTGCCACTGACCGGTAGCATGCGCTTGAACATGGCGACGGGCACCTTGAGTTCCAAGCTCTGCCACTGCAGGGAATATCGGACCAAGGTGTCGAGAATGGCTCTGTCCTCTTTTCTATCGTATTCAAGGTGGAGACGTAGGCGTATGGGGTGATTTCCCACCCTATCGAGGCAAGTCTGTAAGAGCTTTAGTCGGTGTTGTTTTGGTCGTTTCAACGGCTCTGCGTTAATAGTAACATTTTCCCAGAGACGTGGGGTATGTAGTGCAACGGACCTCCACCTCTGGGACACCTGAGTAAGAACCCAAGGTGCCTGAGTAGTGTCCCAAAAGTCCAGAGCGTCACGGCTCTCTGAACTTGGGAACGGCATGCAGAATTCGAATATGATTCCCAATAATTCCGTAGGAATTTTACGGAGTGGGAGGAGGAGGGCTTTGTGTTGGAGAGAGAAGGATTGTAATGCGTCCCGAGCTCTCTCAAGCTCTTTAACGATGCGTTTCAGTCTCCTAATTTCTGGTATAAGATCTTCCAGTTCACGTTCGACTTTGGCGACGACCTTGCGGATCGAATTGACCTCCCTATCGGATGGACTGTTATTGCAATGCATGAGCTGCGGACATGGAGGCGTTGGCAACGAAAGATGGTAACCAGCTGCTTTTCGGCATAGAGTGCAGGAGAGGATCGTCATATCCTGTAAAGAATATTTGAGCAATTCTGCAACAAGGAATTCAATGGACGCACTGTTTCTAGCTCAGTCTCACTAACGGAGGGGGGTCTTTTGGAGGGAGGATAATAGTTCGTGTCGTCTCCGGTCAGCAACGGCGATCATTATCAAGGTATATGATGGACTCGGGAATAACAATGCCCGACATCACTACTCTGAACTTCCAAGGCGCTTCTTCGCTTCAAATGCTTTCAATTGGACAAAGCTGCTTCAATTGATTGCAAGTGCGAGGCGATCTCTTGAAATACGGAATACAATAGTCCAATCGACGATAAAATATGACAAATGCGGGAGGATAACAATATCGAGGTAGCGCAGCGTGCAACAGCGGTGAAAGTTATACTAAGGGTATGATAACAAGGAGACAGAATGAGAGGACACCCATCATGGGCATAGAGACAACAGGGCCATTCAAAGCACCGTTTGACGACTGTGTCGGAGTGGAAGCGGAAGCTACCGTTCCGGTGCTCCTAAACTCTGTGCTGGATCTAGTGACGGGTGAGGATGATGAAGGGGGTATGGTCATGGTAGAAAATCCAGAGCTGACGGGGCTCGCGGAGGTCGAGGTCGGTACGTTAATAGTGAGAGGTGGCAGAGATGTTGAAAGAGTACCGACAGTAATTGTCGATAAGGGTGCTTCCGACTCTGTTAATGACGATCCGGCGAGTGATGATGGAATGGGTATCTGAGATGTAGCTGCTTCTAGAGGGGTAGCGAACGAGCCGGACATGCCGTCAAGTCTGGAATGAAAATGATTAGGAGGGACAAAGACTAGAGGGTACGAAACCCACTTGAAAAACGGAGAGAATCCTTGATAAATCGTTCGGTTTACTTCCGCTGTAGTTGAAGTGAAGGCGATGTAGCTGTACGAAGAAAGATGTTCAAGATGTTAGTTGCCAGGATCAAAGATGGTGAAACTGACTAGGTATCCGAGTCGGGTCCTGCCTCCGGAATAGGCTGTCAATGCTTATTGGGTCAGTCTGGCATGGAGGATGGTCGGGAGACGAACCGTGAAGGTGAGTGATTGCTGTCTAGATACATCGACTGCAGCTATGCTTTGCACTAATTGCTAGATTGCAAGTTGTACCGTCAATGACGTCTTCAAAAGGGCAGTTAATTCTAGACATACCATATTCCCGGTATACAGTCCAATGGTAGTGACACCAATAGTGGATAGCAAAGGACTTTCTCCGTTGTCTACCCATTGTACGGTGCACTCCTCGCCTGCATGGCAGGTGGAGCCATCCGAAGGCTTAATTACCTGCAGACGAACACATGTATTAGAGTGCGTACAAAACAAAGGTAAGGAAAAACTTGCATATAGTGCAGCTTCCACGGACAAAGGAGCATCCAGCGCTACTATAAACGCCAAAGCCAGGGCCGGGATTGAGAAGTACATTGATTGTTATTGGCGGTATAACGAATGTCGGATTTTCTTGTTGAAAATGAGTGACAACTTGAGGGATTTTCCTGGATTTCTACTTCGGCGAGGTCAAATACATGCAAGCTATAATAGACTTGCAGCGAGACAAAATCGTAAGATATGGTGGTCGTGAAGAAAGAAACTTGATGCGCAGTGTTGGCGTTTCAATCGGGTGTGACGCAACGCGTTACAGCATGTGACAGGATCGGGCCGACAGCTTGTGATCGACGGCTTTGGAGTCTGGACTCTTTGCTCTGAATACCGATGAGCCGTTCAAACGAGGAGTGGGCGGTTCTAATTGCGCAGAAAGCCTCCGAAGTTCTTGCAGACAATTCCGAATGCGATTCTTCTTTGACCACCATCACTGCTCCTGATGACCAGTTCGCCCTTGCGATCGACCATACCCTGTTAAAACCAGACTCCACACCTGCTCAAATCGATCAGCTTTGCGACGAGGCAATCAAGTACAAGTTCAAGGCGCGAGTCTCTTTTCTGAAATGGCAAATTACTCTTATTTACGATTTCATATCTAGTCATGTTGCGTGAACGGAGCAAACGTCAAGCAAGTTGCTGAGCGACTCCAAGGCAGCTCTTCCATACCGTGCGCTGTTATTGGTTTTCCCCTGGGCGCATGCACTACCGCAGCGAAGGGCTTGTAAGAGATTAACTCTCAGCCTAGACTCTGTTGACCACCCCATCTTTTCAGCGAAACTCGCGATGCTATCACCTCTGGCGCTCAGGAGATCGACATGGTAATCCCCATTGGCACGCTGAAGGCTAAAGATTACAAGACTGTCTTTACGGATATTTCCTTTGTCGTGCAAGCGGCCAGCCCAGTACCTGTCAAAGTCATCCTTGAGACTGTCTTTTTGACGGACGAAGAGAAGATTGCAGCTTCATTCATTGCAGCTGAAGCAGGCACTGCGTTTGTTAAGACTTGCACTGGGTTTCTTGGTGGGGGTGCCACCATCGAGGATGTCAAACTGATGTGGAGAACGGTTCGGTACAAAGAGGGAAAGGTCAAAGTCAAAGCGAGCGGGGGTGTGCGGACATTTGAAAAGTGCTTGGCTATGTTCAAAGCTGGTGCAGAACGAATCGGAACGTACGTCCCGTCGATCAATTTTCTTTTTTCTCTATTAATCGTGTACCTTCGTAGATCTTCAGGCGCCGCAATCATAGCGGATACCTCTACTAAAGGAGGATACTAAACATACCAATCATACCAAGAACTGTACTCGTAAAAGTCATGAATGACATGAATCGTTATACGGACGTGACCATGCGTGAAGTCCTTATAGGGTTATAATCCTTGTGCCAAGATCAGAAATGGGGTAGGGAAACTGTTCCCCTGGACAGCTCATGAACATGAGTGAGGTGGGTATCTTCAAGCGGTGCGCAAGCGCGGCTACATTGCGAGGCTCGAACGAGGCTTGGACAATGATCTATACAGGTGATGAGTATTGATATAAAAAGAAACACAGAGGTACCCACGAGGTCTACAGTGATTTCCGGGAATGCTTCATCTAGGACTTGGGAAGGAGGTGTTTTATTAGTGTGCCGCTAACTAGGGATTAAAATACGGTCTTACTTTTCGCATTTGCTTCCAACTCGGAGGGAACTCCTGCCTCCTCGTCTAAGAAGTGAACAATTTTGACGCAAGACGTTTCTTCATAACGGGATACGTATAACATCATGCGGAAGAGATAGTTTATCTGCAGCATTGGTCAATTCATTCTCGTAGTCGGATCTTCACAGCAACTTACCTCATCAGATTTTACCAATACACACACTGGGTGACGTCTCGATCTCGTAAAAACGTCGATAAACTTCTGTTCCCAGTTTCGCGATATAATACAGCGATGAAGGCAGGGATATTGGTCATATATCCAATAGACCCATCGAAGTATACGGAGTTTGCTTTGTGTTACGGAAAACATTAGCAGAATAGCGATGAAATAAGCCGCGAAATATCTAGAGGAAGCCTTCCAGTGATGAAATTCGCAGAGGGACAAGGTGTTCCTTACCCAGCCGTGGTTGGATCAATGTAGATATTACCGACGACAACAACAAACGTGATTGTCAGAGCGAGTAGAACGATAGTCAAGGGGTACTGTGAGTCTCGGGGCAAACGGCCACGGTTGAATTTGAGTAGGAGAAGCGAAATGGGGAACAGCGACATCGCGCCAAGCCAGACGAGCGAGAACCTGGTCAAAGCATTAGTCAGGACACTATGGGCATGACGAATGCACTCACATCTTCGAGACTATGGTCAGGCTCGCGGACGTGCTGGAATATATGATGGCACAGAACCCAACGAAGGACAAAATAGATATCCACGGAGCCTTCGTCACAGGCGTCACGCGGAGGAATAGGTTTGGAAGAATACGATCATGAGCCAACTGCTCGAAAAGCTCGCATGCACTAAGTATGCCTGTGAGAAATGTTCCTTCAGCACAGGTGGTAGCAATGAAGCGATTTACTGCACCTGTGAGCACGCCTCCGCAGAGTACCACCATTGCATCAGTTGCAACCCATATCCTTAACCACCTTCCAGCGGACTGATAGAGTATTAGATGGATGAAATGACGCTCTGAACAGTGTACCTACCAGTTCTGCAAGAACGCTTAGGACATTGGCACCTGCAAGTATGATATCCAGAGGAACGATAGCGATTGATAACAGAGAAAGGATTGTTGTAAATATTATTGCCGGATAATGGAGATTCCTGAGCACAAGGGGAAGTCGTCCAGGTTTGATTCGCGCAATGTAGGCGGGTACACCTTCCAGACAAATAAATTCAGAGGCACACAAGAATGAGAGGCATGCCTACTCACATTCAAATCCAGTCAGGCCCAGCACGCCAAGGCAGAAGCCATTGAAGATCTGTTTCGCTACTGTGCTACCAGAGTGGGCGGAACCAGCACTCCAGTTGGCTTCGAGTTGTGTATTTCCGGTTCGACCCCAATGAACGAACGCGGCGATCATGAGAACTACCATTGTCACGACCTGTGCTCAATGACAATTCAATCAGTTAGTAGACCGTATGTTGAACTGGATTTTTTTTACGTGGGTAGTAAGAACACATAGAGCCAACCGCGCACTCTCTTTGATACCAGAAAGACTAATGAGTGTGAAAGCGGCGAGAGTGACGACGACAGCAACGAATTGAGGAAAAGGAAGGGAAACTTCTCCAGCTAGGTATGAAGCCGCAGTCGCTGCTGAGACAACACTAGTGGCACCAAAATCTAGTAGCAAAATCGAAGCTCCGACTATTGCTAGTGATTTTGATGATACGTTCAACCTTTTGTATCCTTGTGAGCTCGTGGCAAAGAAAAGCACTGCTAAAGAACGCACAGGTAAGAATATGGGGCTCCACATGTTGGTAACGCTGAACTCAGTTCTGACATTATAGGACGCCAAAGGAATAGCGTCATGGCGGCAATGAATAATGAGATCGGGGTACTGCATGACTGTGTAAGAGAAACGTTGGAAAGATTATTGGCTATCAAACACGTACTAGACTGTGGCTACAGCAACGACAGCTGGTAGCGCATAGAACACACTTCCAAGTACGGCATTCCCTGCTAATGCGCTGGCGGTGAACTGGCCCAGAATCTTTGCATCGTGCAAAGACTTGACGCGCTTCTCTCCCATATCACGGTCTTCTGGCTCGAGCTGAAGTTTCTGAAAAGTGCCCCATCCTGCGAACTCGAACTCGTTCGTAAGGTTTAAGAAGCGTGATGGAACAGCTGTCGTCTTCAATGCGCGCTCCCCTAGGTGGCGAACGCGTTGACGGCGTAAGATGATATCGAACTGAGATTCAGCAAACGTGGGTGGGTCAAGATTGTGTTGACGATTGAAGCGTGAATTCCCTGGTGCTATTTTCAATGCATAAGCAGCTTTAGGGGAGTCAGCACAAAGATACCCACTTGATTCATTTCGAATTTGTGGCGCGATAGCGATCCATTGCTGGTTAGATTCCTCGAGTTCCGTGAGGTCCATGAAAGGGGGCGTATTGTATGGTCCTTCTTCAGACGAGACCTCCCCTTTTGTAGGAAACTCTTCCTTTGGCAATGGCATCCTTTAAGAAGTCGGTGAAAGGAAGAGAGCGGACTTGTGGCCGTCAGGTTGAAAGAAAAAAAGATCATATTGCCGACAAGATCGTGAATTCGGATCAATATTGTGGATATTTGGTTGAACATGTACAATGTTCTACAGTGTTTCATCACTGTCGAGGCCGGTCAGTATCATTATGCGGATACTGGATGTCCAAAATGAGCATTGAACGAGATTAATCAAGAAGCTGCGTAGCGTTCTCGCTGCCAGTCCTAATTGGACCACATGTCATATTCTTAACGCCCGACTTGAAGCGCCCAGGCCCAGCCAGCCCGATTCGGATTCCTAAACCCGTCCTAACCTTCTGACCCATGGCATACGTAGCAGTCGAGGCAGACGACGTGAGCATAAATTCCAACTGATCCTTCAGAAATAGCTCTCTTATATCTTATACAGCGACTCGAAGAAGGTCCAGAAGGCCTACAATTCAAGTGCAAGTACTGCCAAACCGTCGTCGAAGCTCGCACATTTAACATATCGTCTTTCAGCTTTTTTAGGAGCAGATACCAATGCTGGAGGCTTAGATAACTCTGGAAGACGGTCAAATGGTGTCGGAAATACCGATAGAGGTACGTTTTTGAAAGACACGTCAGTTTATGGACGACGTACTGAGTGCAAGTCTTCAAAACCAGGGTACCTGCAAGATCAGCCTCATAGTCGGAAAAGTGGAGGTTTCTGGACAGTTGAATACTATCAACCTTATTTCGATGTCGATACAAAGACGGTACGTCAAGAATATAAATCATTTACAAGTTGTTCAATCATCAGTCTTCCCAGGTGTGGGCAAGGTGCTATGCGACGTTACTACCAACATCCACGAATTACTTCTCAACTCATCTCAACCCTGTCGACCTTTATGGGCCGTTCTGGACACTTACAACTTTAATCTTCACCTTATTCTTGTCATCAAGTCTGGCCGCTTCGGTCTCCAGCTACCTGTCTGATCCAGGCGAACAATATGACTACAAATTCACACTGCTTTCAATAGCAGTTTCGTTGGTATATGCTTATGGAATAGCACTTCCCGTTCTGCTATGGGTTGCCCTTCGATATCTCGGAGTCGGAGAATGGAGTGTCGTGGAGGCCATGGCGATATGGGGTTATTCCATGTTCGTTTGGATCCCGGTGTCGGTAAGCCTTTTTTTCTGTAGTTGCACTCTTTACTTGCTTCTACCGTCTTCAACCAGATTTTGTGCGTGATTCCCGTACCAATAGTTCGTTGGGCATTGGTTTTAGCCGCGTTCGCCTCCTCAGGATATTTCCTCGTAAGAAATGTATATCCAATCCTTGCCTCGGTACGTGTACGTCTTGTTGCACTTTGCGCTCTCGTTAACACCGTCTGCACAGGGCGAAGCCAAAGCAATTCGTCTTTTCATCATTGGCATCGCAGTGCTACACGCTGGTATTGCGCTCTCTTTCAAGGTCCTTTTCTTCAGCTACTATGTCGTGGAAAAGATCGGAGCAGACATCCCTCTCCCCGGCGGGGACACTCCCACTCAAGGGGGAGGGAATGTCACTGAAGCGATGTCTCAAAATGTAACGGAAGCGGTCACCCAGGCCATCAGGGCATTCCTTTAACATGTATACCTCACAGCGAGTGTGACTAAAGGATGTAATTTATAGTGCTTTTTCGCAAAAGAGTGTTAAAGATCCTGTTCGTGTTCAGCAAGTTCGACCGTGGTTTCTCATCGATTTCATGGGCATTCGCATTAGTTTCGCATGGAGGCCCGTTCGCCGAGACTGAGACGGATAGTACAAGGGCAGTATACAGACTTCCTCAACCGCGCTAACATTGGCTGCCGAACTAGGGATTCGCTATTGCTCGAGTTCAAGATTAAACATCGACCCAGGGACATTCTCATAATGGCCTTGGCTTCACTAGTGGTAACAGGGACACCTCAGTTCTGGAATCTCTTAGGATGAGCGTCACCATAGCCCAGCTGGCAGCTGCCCAGCATTTTGTTAGATGACCCTTGGCGGATCAGAAACGCCTTTCATGGCCATCCACTCCAGTGACTACTTGTCAACACTGTCGGTGTGTCTTTGGGGTGTTATTATCGATGACTGTGAGCCCAAATCGCCCCGATGCTGATCACCGTCTATGCAGATATCGCAGAAGGAAGATCATACGTCAAGTTAACCGTTGAACTTGGCGTCAACGTTTTTTCGACGCTTCCGGCATCTTCGATTACTTGACATCTTGACAAGCAGCCCCTCAAATACGCACATTGTTTCATGGATCCCCCATTCTTCCCTTTTTCATTTTTGCTACATTTCCGGGGTTCGTCGACACACTCATTCTCCTCTCCTCTCGTTTGTCAGCTGTAGAGCGCCCCAATGATCGTGACACGTTCATTCGCTGCAGTGGCTCTGGTATCCCTGCTCAAGTTCGTGTCGGCTGCAGACCGAAGCACTGTTGCAGAGCAAGCTGCACTCACAGGTGCGTGCCTTCCTTCTGTACCCGGACAAACCTCTAATTCTCGCTTCTAGACCCTGTAGAACAATGCAAACCATACAACTACCCGTCTGTTGTCAGTCAGATAGCAAACTTCCCCAAGGTGTGGGCTACGGCCACCATTCCAACCACCGATACAGCAGCACGCGCCAAGTTTGACGCTATTTTCAGTTCAATCCCGAAGATTGCTCCCAAGGTTGACATCATCCCATATCACCTTCGTGTTTGTTCTAATGAAGAAACCAGGGCAACATCAGCGCTACTTTGCTAACTTACGACCGAGTCAATGACCCCGACTGTTGGTGGACAGCTGGTGGATGTACAGAGGCCAAGACACCGGGTGTTCCTTCAGATATTAGTTTAGTTCCTGAGGTGACTTCTATTTCGAATGACTTCATCACGCGTCTCACACATGTCCTAAGCCTCAAACACTCGGCTACGGCTTCGATGACGGCCCTAATTGTTCGCATAACGCCTTCTATGACTATATGAGCAGCCAGAATCAGAAAGCGAGTGCGTCTGCATTATTCTCTCACATCCTATATCATATTGCTAATACTGCCGAACCACAGCTATGTTTTTCATCGGTAGTAACGTGTTGGGCTGGCCATTACAGGCAAAGCGCGCGTTTGAAGACGGTACTGGTCGTCTGTTCCTCTGTACTCTCTTTCACTGACTCTGCACGATGCCAGGGCACGAAATTTGCGTCCGTGCGTGTTTCCATTGCATTTCCTTTCTGGGATTCTGGTACTGAAGCTTTGAGCGGCAGATGGGTGGTCTCACAAAGCGAGTTCGTATTAAATGTAAAAAAAAATTCACGCGCTAAACCGATTCTCAGTGACCGGCTTTACAAATGAAGAAGCGTGGGCTGAGCTTTATTACAGTGAGTCCTTCTCGACGTCTGCACTGAACGTGATCACTAACGGTATTGAATACAGCCGTAGGCACGCATCCCCGACCAAGAAGGATTCATTCCTGACCGCCTTCGTTGATAGATGCAAGCCATTAAAGTGGTCACCGGTGCTACCCCGACTTGTTTTAGGGTAGGTTACGTGTCACCTCCGAGATGGACGTTCTTGTAAACCCAAGCCTTGCTTCAGCCACCTCTCGGCGACATCGACGATCGCATCCGTTACATCGCACACTCTCTGGGCTTGAAAACCATGCTCTGGAAATATGACACTTATGACACCATTCCCGGAAAGTCCGGAGTAGTGGAGGTTGCTGCAGTCGAGAGAAACTACGCGGAATTCATACAACTTGCCAAGGGTGGCGCTTTCGCTCGTGTATGTATCCTGCTTTCATGTCTGGCGGAAGCTAAAATGAGATTTGTAGGAGGGAGCTATTCTCCTGGCGCATGAAACCAACAATATGACCATGGAACAAGCAATCAAGTGGTACCCCCAGCTGAAAGAGGCGTTCAAGGTACGTCTCTCCCCTTGGTCGCACCATAAGAGGTCTTGATAGCTTCAAAAGCACATCGTTCCTGTTTATGTTGCGTTAAACGAAACGAAGCCGTACGTTGAGAAAAATGTAACCGCCCCCAACTTCCAGCAATGTCAGTTCTCTTGCTATTCTGATCCACTTCGCAAATTGCAACTCACACACCTCTTAGATGTCTCCGCTAGGAGCAACTCTTCCAAAGACGAAAAGACCAATGATGCCTCTTCCATCCTATCTTCACTATCAACATACACCACTATCACATATATGGTACTCTATTGGGTATCTTCCGTATTCTAAGTCAGTTCACAACCCCTGCTCAAATTCGTCAGTCGGACTCATTCAAACTCTGTAGTTGATATTTTATTGGTATTCCCATCCTTTATCTTCACGCCCATGACGGTGCATTCACGTTCCTTTGTCGCTCTTTACTGGGTAATAGTGGTTAGCAAGCAATATAGCTACAGGAGTAGACCTTTAGAATTATGAAGAAGTAAATAAAAGTAGCCATTGAATACGTTGAAATTGCTCTCGTTCATCACAAGCCATCTTGTCACAAGAGTGAACGTCGTGCGACGGTGCGATCGTAGTGGAATTTCCCATGACTCTTTGAAGCTGTTCTTGTCTTCGTACAGTATGTATGATTTTGGATATACTCGAATGGACGCTACTGGGTCAGAACAATAGAAGCAGTACATGGGTACCCAAGAGAGGACTGTAACAGTGGCCAACCTTGAACGCCATCCCAAGGATGTGAATCTGTCCAGCTGTCCGTAGTTCTGTGGATGTAGCTGCTCCCGTGTTCTTCGAATCATTCGGATTGCTCGACTTTTCCGGCGGCCAATCGACGGCAATGGCGAATCCCGGCTTTTGGACACAAGAGTCAGCTCACGGCTGTGTGTTGCACCTTGACATGAGCTGGACCATGCAATCAGCGCGGTCCACTTCGGGTTTGAGCGATGGATGCCGTCGGTGCCGTCGGTACATCCCGACGATAGACATCTCGTTCTCGTTACATCTCGTTGGTCGACTCAAGATGATCTACTGACGACCTTGCTTCGTACTTGGTTCGTGACTCGTATTGGCGTATCCTGGATGTCACAGCACTTTGAATTCTGAGGACGAGAGTCTAACGTCAAGCCGACTGAATTTCGAGGACTTGCTGGGCTAAAATGCAACGGGTCGAATTCTGGTGTTGTTTGGCCTCGGAATCCGTAGTTTCTACACTTTGCTGCCTTCGAGCCAACCCGCCTTTCCTGGGTTTTCGGTAGACAATCGGTCACCGAAAGCTAGAACAAAGAAAGAGATGTTAATAGGCTTACGACTTCAAGGAAGAGCTTCAGTCCCGTTTCAGGAAATCCCAGACCGGTAGGGATGCACTCTGACGGTTTCCTGGAGGGGTGGCCACTGGCCAGAACGCACTGGGACGAAAACACGTGTTGTGACAGGGAAAGACAAGCACAAATAATGGCCAACTATAACTTGATTCTCAGCTCGATTTCTTTCTCTCTTCCTTACCACCACCATCTACTAAAATCGACGTGTACGATCTCCTTCATCATCGCCGCTATGTACAGCTATCTCAGACTTCTTGCCGCCGCCATCTTCGCCATCACAGTCTCTATGACTAGCCACCGTGTTGACGCGCTCGTTCTACCTGCGCCCGCTGTTATACCTCGCCATGGAAAAGCCGACTCCCAATTCCCGCCTACGCTTTCCGAGAATATGAGTGGGTATTCTGGTCCCGGCGGTTCAGCCTCGGGTGGTTCCATCACAGATAGTGGTGGTAATAGCCTTGTTGAAGTCTTGTCGCGTAAGTCATGGCTCCTCTTCCCATTTGCTCGATATATTCATTGCCCTACTCATACAGACAACGCTGGAAATGGCGGTGAGGCCAATTCTGCGACGGGTGTCGGCTCGCCGCTCAAGTCAGCAAAACTGGATCGCTTGGATTGCGACGCTTGCGAGCCTTCTCGACACAGCCCACTGTCGTCTACCGGAGCTACGAGTATCAGTGCCTACAGTGGGCCCGGTGGTCACGCCGACGGAGGGTCGGTTCACGATGTTGGTCATGACTGGATTCCAGTCCTCTCTCGTAAGTTATCTATCTCCTCTTACCCATCGACGGCAAGGTTGAATGTATGCGCTTTGTAGAAAACGCTGGCAGTGCAGGAGACGCGGACAGCTTAGTAGGCGTTTTATTGTGATGGAATGTCCTGTATACGAAGCACGAAGGACTGTACAACACTAGTGTATCATTATTCACCAGCACATTTGTAGACCATAATCGTAACACAGCAAAGGGTATATTGTACAAAAAGCTATTGAATACACTTATCCGTCCTAGAAGAATCGTCCTCATCGATCATCGTCCTCCTGAGCTGGTATTACTGGGAGGTTTGGCCCGCCTCTTTGCAAAACCCGTCGCGTCATTGGTATCTGTAGCGTCTGGACCATATGGATCCCGTAGGATTCTGGGAGTCGTTGTCGCGGTCTCTGTCGAGCTAGATGCGGATTCGTTGCCAAAGATTCTGTTTCTCGCTGCTTGATATCTGGCTTCTCGGTCCCTGAGCGATTCGGCAGATGCGGGAGATGGTGTTCTCGAATCGATATTTGTTTGATTCGAGGTTGGTCGCTTCAGTATCTTGAGCATTGGTTGAAATACCGCTGGTGGTGGCGCAGACGTTACAGAAGACGATGAAGATATGTTTAGAACTGGCATCGGTGCAGGGACTTTGCTGTTACTGGATCCAAGCAATCTAGTCAGACGACCGCGACGAAAGTTTGGGAATACATACGCGTCTTCCCATATCTTCTTGTTCGTCTCCTCACTCGGTGGCTCTTCCTCCTCCTCCTCCTCATCATCATCATCTTCCCAATCATCTGGAACTACAGCTTTGGGCTTTGCGACACGACGGACGGTCTGCAGGGGTCAAGTGAGTGCCAGAGGTTGAGAATGCGCCCAAACCAAAAAAGAAACTTGCCAATGTTTCTGGTTGATCCCAAGTAGAGGCGGAGTCAGAGGAGGATTTTGTGACTGCTGCATTCGCCATTGTCCAGAACGTCCAGCACCGTGTGAAATCGTTCATTTCGCTTGACTCGGTTTGAGCGGACCGTTAGATCACCTACACCAAACCTACACGCACCCTTCTTCATCACTGTTACCGACAATGCCTGCACCTCAAGAATTCCTCGATTTTGTCGACAACAATGCCGATGGCTTTATTCAACGCCTTTCTGACGCAGTTTCTATTAAGTCGTACGTTTTTTCTTTCGGATGATCCTTCATTTGCGTTTTACTGAAATACTTGTCTCGATAGTATCAGTAGTGACCCTGCGTACCGTCAAGAAGTAATCAAGATGTCCCACTGGATCAGCGACCAGTTCTCAGCTGTCGGAGTGGAAACTCAACTTGTCGAGCTCGGAAAGCAGACGTTAGAAGGGAAGGAATTGCCTCTTCCTCCGGCAGTGTTAGGTAGGATCGGGAACGATCCGAAGAAGAAAACCGTCCTCATATACGGTCACTTTGATGTTCAGCCAGTACGTCTTAGTATTGACTATTACCCGCCTTGAACTATGTGTCTATATCTCCCTCGATCCCAGGCAAACAAGTCGGATGGTTGGGATACCGAACCATTCACTCTGACCGTCAAGGAGAACGGACAGCTGGTTGGACGCGGGTCTTCAGATGACAAAGGACCGGTTCTTGGATGGCTGAATGTTCTGCAGTATCATCATCAACAGAAGAAGGAACTCCCTGTCAACTTGCGATGCTGCTTCGAAGGTATGGAAGAGAGCGGTAGCGAAGGTCTTGACAATTTCGTAAAACGCGAGTCTAAGCCTGGAGGATGGTTCGATGGTGTTGACTGCGTCTGTATTGTAAGTTTTGTACTGTTTTTCCGCGTTGCCCGTCTAATTGCGTCCTTCGTGCAGTCGGATAACTATTGGCTCAATTCTCGTACCCCAGTCATCACTTACGGTCTCCGAGGACTCTCATATTATAAGCTTACCATATCTGGTCCCGCAAAGGATCTTCACTCTGGTGTTTTCGGGCGCATGGTCCATGAACCCATGACCGATTTGATTGTTCTCATGAGCAAGCTCGTTGACGTCAAGGGAAACATCCTCATTCCCGGTGTCGATGAAATGGTCTCTGTTGCCGATGCGAACGAGAGGTTCGTTCTACGGCCAGACCCATCCAAACCAATCTGCTGACGACCTCATTTTGCTCCTTGCAGGAAACTATACGAGTCCCTCGACTACAGCATCTCAGACGTTGAAGAATCTGTCGGTGCACCCATTACTCTATACTCAGACAAATGCGAAGTTTTGATGGGTCGTATGAGAATGCCTAGTCTGTCGCTGCACGGCATCGAAGGCGCGTTCTACGGTGCTGGAGGAAAGACCGTCATTCCTGCAAAGGTGTCGGGCAAATTTAGCATCCGGTGCGTTCTCAAGTATACCTAGCTTGTCGTGTTCTAAATCTATTCATCCATCTCGTCAGTTTGGTACCACCTCAAACTCCAGAAAATGTCAACCCTCTCGTCAAGAAGTACATCGAATCAGAGTTCGCCAAGCTCGGAACCAAGAATAAGTGCACTTTGGAAACGGATCATGGTGGCAAGCCATGGGTCGCCGATATCAATCACTGGAACTTTGAAGCTGCCAAGGCAGCCACTCGGGTACGAGAATTTATCGACGTGGATTGTACTTCTACTAAAGCGAAGTGCCAGGCTGTCTACAAGAAAGAGCCTGACATGACTCGTGAAGGCGGCTCTATCCCTGTAACATTGACTTTCGCAGAGTCCTTGGGTGTGAATGTACTGCTACTGCCTATGGGAAGAGGTGATGATGGTGCCCAGTACGTCTCACGCCCCTTTTCTCTTGATCTTCAAGGGTGCTGAACTAAACCTTTAGCTCTACAAATGAGAAGCTGGATCGATCCAACTTCATCGAGGGCGTGAGTTTCTTTCTCCTCGCGTGCATTCTTCATCCAGTCGCTTATGGATTACCTTCCAGACCAAGCTTCTTGGTACTTACTTGTACGAAGTTGCTGCACACACCAATTGATACCCACAAGTTCAGGCAACGTAGGACAATTGACATTGTATCAAGTGGTATTTATACGTTGAAATTGTACGACTGTATCATTTACTTGGTCCTATCCGTGTCTTGCATCAAACAGGCTCCGGAATATCCTCTTGGAAACTAACGGGGCTGCCCAGATCCGGTGTACCATCTGAGTTCCATTTCACAGCTAAATCGGACACTAATTCAGCAAATAAAATTCGAGTAAGACTCAAAACCGACACTCACGTTGCACCATTGTATATCGCTTGCCATCGCATGTAGAAGGGACAGTGGAAGATGCATGATAAACCTATAAACCAACCCAAAGGTCAGTCATAGTCGAATGGATAAAGTAGGCACACGCACATTCCAGATCTGTTTACCGCCAGCACTCTGGAAGAATGCGTTGTGCCCGGGCTAGAGTTTTCTATAATGTCAATATATGTTGCGCTTCAACTTGGGCCAGCTCTGACCTCGTTATTCCTGTGAACAAAATTAGCTGCGCCTCCAGAAGAAATTATGTATGTTCACTTACCCATTCGCACCTGTGAAGATTGGGCTACCATACTTGGTCCATGAGCTAGCACTGAGAGGATTGGATCCTGTAAGTTCAAGTCTTCCGAGGGAATATCCGGTTCCGGCGCAATTAGACGCCGAATAAACGATGAAAGTACGACCGCCGTGGTATAGTGCAGCTGCAATAGGGTCATCTGAGCATCGCTAGCAGGCAGAGAAAGTACGCACATACCAGGTCCTTCATTGACATTAGCTCCTATACGTTCCCAAGACAATGTCGGGGTAGAAATTTTCACGCTGTTGCCGACGGTTGTCGCACTATTCATCTGACTAGACGGGGGATGAGTACAAGACAAATTGACACGAGTATTTCAAGAAACGCACGAAATCCACAGACATTGGTCTAGAAAATGAATAGGTCAGCAAGTTGAAATAGGGCAAGGGTGAGACTGACTATCTCCATCCCAGCTGGAGTAGACAAGGTATCGAGTTTCGCCGAAAATGAGTATAGTGGCATCGATAGCCCAGACATCTCGGTTGGGAATGGTTATCCTGCCTGGAATGGTGTGTTGAGACAGAACGGAGACGTAAAGCGCAGTGGAGTGTGCTCAACTCACATTTGTACGAGAGCTTGTTATAACCTGGAGGGTTGTAGAGGTGC